>CM022297.1:26426679-26606650 GCA_011799875.1 Thinopyrum elongatum | reverse complement strand
ACCGAGCATCGCAACCGCGCCCTCATACATTGCCGGGTGGTGTGGTGCCAGGTCAGAAAGGCGGCACGTCTCCGGTTGTGGCCCCCATCATGGACGGCCCGCCGGCGCACCTGGAGGGGGGGAAACGGACGCGTCGGGTCTACACGGAGGATCTTGCTGGCTGGTTTGGCCCGATGTTGCTCCCAGGTGTCCCTATGTGCTGACCTAACACAACCGGGTGGGAGGTCCACTGGTCAAAGGCCGTCCGTGGAAAGTCAAAGGGATAGATCCGTGGTCAACCGCTCCAGTTAGGGCGGGCCGGGGCCCTGGGGTAGCAATGCCCAGAGCGTCGCACCGGGCCCCATACCTGCCGGGTGGTGTGTTGGCTGTCTAAAGAGGCGGCACGCTTCTCCGGGGTGTGTCCCCCTCTCGGACGGCGATGACACAATAGTAGCCGTTCTGGTTAACGGTGCGGCGTGAATATTATTAAAATACTCGGAGCGCCATAAAATCATGAGTTTTTTACACGACGTGGGCCAACTGTGCTATAGGACTGATGGTAATTTTCATAATTTTGGTGATGGGGAAGAACTGAACACTTCCTCTACGCGGATTGCCCTTCGCATGTCTACCGACTGTGGCCGGCGGCCTCCGAGGGCTAGCATGCCGCCAATCTGACGTTACGCGGCCTCTCACAGTCTGGAAGTGTTGTGGCGGTTGCAAACGCCCAGCACGCGTCTCTGGGTGTGGCCCCCCTCACGGACGGCGCCGCCGCCGCACCTGGAGGGGAGAAAGGACGTGGTCGGTCTACACGGAGGGGATCTTGCTGTGGGTTTGGCCCGGATGTTGCTCCCAGGTGTGCCTATGGGCTGACCTAACACACACCGGGGAGAGGTCCACTGGTCAAAGCCCGTCCGTGGAAAGTCAAAGTGCTAGATCTCGTGGTCAACCGCTCCAAGGTTAGGCGGGACGGGGGCCCTGGGGGGTAGCAATGCCACCGGAGCATCGCACCGGGCCCTCATACATGCCGGGTGGTGTGGTGGCATGTCTGAAGAGGCGGCATGCATCTCCGAGGTGTCGCCCCCCTCACGGACGGCGCCGCCGCCGGCACCTGGAGGGGGGAAACGGACGCGTCGGGTCTACACGGAGGGGATCTTGCTGTGGGTTTGACCGGATGTTGTCTCCAGGTGTCCCTATGGGCTGACCTAACACAACCGGGTGGAGAGGTCCACTGGTCAAAGCCTGTCCGTGGAAAGTCAAATGGCTAGATCTCGTGGTCAACCGCTCCCGGGTTAGGCGGGACGGGGGCCCTGGGGAGGGGGGTAGCAATGCCACCGGAGCGTCGCACCGGGCCCTCATACATGCTGAGTGGTGTGGTGGCATATCTGAAGAGGCGGCACGCGTCTCCGGGGTGTAGCCCCCCTCACGGACGGTGCCGCCGCCGGCACCTGGAGGGGGGAAACGAACGCATCGGGTCTCACAGAGGGGATCTGCTATGGGTTTGGCCCGGATTTGCTCCCAGGGTGTTACTATGGCTGACCAAACACAACCGGGTGAGACGTCCACTGGTCAAGCCCGTCCGTGGAAAGTCAAAGGGCTGATCTCATGGTCAACCGCTCCAGGGTTAGGCGGGACGGGGGCCCTGGGGTGGTAGCAATGCCACGTAGCGTCGCACGGCCCTCATACATGCTCGGTGGTTTGGTGCATGTCTGAAGAGCGGCATGCGTCTCCGGGGTTGTCCCCCTCTCGGACGGGCGATGCACAATAGTAGCCGTGTCTGCGGTAACGGTGCGGCATGATATTATTAAATACTCGGAGCGCTATAAAATCATGAGTTTTTTACACGACGTGGGCACATGTGTTATGGACTGATGGAATTTTTCATAATTTTTAGTGAAAGTGATGTTTCTGAACACTTCCCTTTACGCGGATTGCCCTTCGCATGTCTACACTGTGGCCGGCGGCCTCCGGGGCTAGCATGCCCCCAATCTTGCGTAGGCGGCCTCTCACAAGTCTGGAAGTGTTGTGGCGTGTGCAAACGCCTGGGAGGCTTCTCGGGGTGTGGCCCCCTCACGGACGGCCCCACCGGCACCTGGAGGGTGGAAACGGACGCGTCGGGTCTACACGGAGGGATCTTGCTGTGTTTGGCCCGGATGTTGCTCCCGGTGTCCCTATGGGCTGACCTAACACACCGAGTGGAGAGGTCCACTGGTCAAAGCCCGTCCGTGGAAAGTCAAAGGGCTAGATCTCGTGGTCAACCGCTTTAGGGTTAGGCGGGACGGGGGCCCTAGGGGTAGCAATGCCACCAGAGCGTCGCACCGGACCTCATACACGCGGGGGTGTGGTGGCATATCTGAAGAGCGGCACGCGTCTCCGGGGTGTGGCCCCCCTCACGACGGCGCCGCCGCCGGCACCTGGAGGGGGGAAACGGACGCGTCGGGTCTACACGGAGGGGATCTTGCTGTGTTTGGCGGTTGTTGCTCCCAGGTGTTCCTATGGGCTGACCAAACCAACTGGGTGGAGAGGTCCACTGGTCAAAGCCCGTCCGTGGAAAGTCAAAGGGCTAGATCTCGGGGCAACCGTCAGGTTGTAGGCGGGAAGGGGGCCCTGGGGTAGAGCAAGCAATGCCACCGAGCATCGCACCGGCCCTCATACATGCGGGTGGTGTGTGGCATGTCTGAAGAGGCGGCACGCTCTCCGGGGTCTGTCCCCCTCATGGAAGGCGATGACACAGTATAGTAGACTTTCTGCGTAACGGTGCGGCGTGAATATTTAAATACTCGGAGCGCGATAAAATCATGATTTTTTTTACACGACGTGGGCACATGTCCTATAGGAATGATGGTAATTTTTCATAATGTTTGGTGATGGAGAAGTATCTGAACACTTCCCTCTACGCGGATTGCCTTCGCATGTCTACGACTGTGGCCGGCGGCCTCCGGGGGCTAGTATGCCGCCATCTTCGTACGTGGCCTCTCACAAGTCTAGAAGTGTTGTGGCTATTGCAAACGCCCGGCACGCGTCTCCGGGGTGTGGCCCTCGGACGGCGGCGTCGCCGCACCTGGTGGGGGAAACGGACGCGTCGGGTCTACACGGAGGGGATCTTGCTGTGGTGGTAGGCCCGAATGTTGCTCCCAGGTGTCCCTATGGGCTGACCTAACACAACCGGGTGGTGTGGTGGCAGGTCAGAAGAGGCGGCACGCGTCTCCGGTTGAGGCCCCCTCATCGACGGCGCCGCCGCCGTGTTCCTATGGGCTGACCTAACACAACTGGGTGGAGAGGTCCACTGGTCAAAGCTCGTCCGTGTAAAGTCAAAGGGCTAGATCTCGTGGTCAACTGCTCCAGGGTTAGGCGGGACGGGGGCCCCGGGGTGGTAGCAATGCCACCGGAGCATCGCACTGGGCCCTCATACATGCCGGGTGGTGTGGTGGCATGTCTGAAGAGGCGGCACGCGTCTCCGGGGTGTGGCCCCCCTAACGGACGGTGATGACACAGTAGTAGACGTTCTGCGGTAACGCTGCGGCGTGAATATTATTAAATACTCAGAGCGCGATAAAACCATGAGTTTTTTACACGACGTTGGCACATGTGCTATAGGACTGATGGTAATTTTTCATAATTTTTGGTGATGGAGAAGTATCTGAACACTTCCCTCTACGCGGATTGCCCTTCGCATGTCTACGACTGTGGCCGGCGGCCTCCGGGGGCTAGCATGCCGCCAATCTTGCGTACGCGGCCTCTCACAAGTCTGGAAGTGTTGTGGCAGTTGCAAACGCCCGGCACGCGTCTCCGGGATGTGGCCCACCTCACGGACGGCGCCATCGCCGGCACCTGGAGGGGGGAAACAGACGCGTCGGGTCTACAAGTTGGGGATCTTGCTGTGGATTTAGCCCCGATATTGCTCCCAGGTGTCCCTATGGGCTGACCTAACACAACCGGGTGGAGAGGTCCACTGGTCAAAGCCCGTCCGTGGAAAGTCAAAGGGCTAGATCTCGTGGTCAACCGCTTTAGGGTTAGGCGGGACGGGGGCCCTGGAGGGGGGAAACGGACGCATTGGGTCTACACGGACGGAGGGGATCTTGCTGTGGGTTTCGCCCCAATGTTGCTCCCAGGTGTCCATGGGTCTGACCTAACACAACCGTTGGAGAGGTCCACTGGTCAAAGGCCATCCATGGAAATTCAAAGGCGTTATCTCTCGTCAACCCCTCTCAGAGTTAGGCCACTGTGCTGGGGGGTAGCAATGCCACCGGAGCATCGCACCGGGCCCTCATACATGCCGGGTGGTGTGGTGCCGCAGTCAGAAGAGGCGGCACGCGTCTCCGGGTTGTGGCCCCCATCATGGCACGCGCCGCCGCGCGGCACCTGGAGGGGGGGAAACGGACGCGCGGGTCTACACGGAGGGGATCTTGCTGCTGGTTTGGCCCGGATGTTGCTCCCAGGTGTCCCTATGGGCTGACCTAACACAACCGGTGGAGAGGTCCACTGGTCAAAGGCCGTCCGTGGAAAGTCAAAGGGATAGATCTCGTGGTCAACCGCTCCAGGGTTAGGCGGGACGGGGGCCCTGGGGGGTAGCATAGCCACCAGAGCGTCGCACCGGCCCTCATACCTCGTTTGTGCTTGTCTAAAGAGGCGGCACGTCTCCGGGTGTGTGCCCCCTCTCGGACGCGATGACAACAATAGTAGCCGTTCTGCGGTAACGGTGCGGCGTGAATATTATTAAATACTCGGACGCCATAAAATCATGAGTTTTTTCACAGACGTGGGCACATGTGCTATAGGACTGATGGTAATTTTTTCATAATTTTGGTGATGGGGAAGAATCTGAACACTTCCCTCTACGCGGATTGCCCTTCCATGTCTACGACTGTGGCCGGCGGCCCCTCGAGGGCTAGCATGCCGCCAATCTGACGTACGCGGCCTCTCACAAGTCTGGAGTGTTGTGCGGTTGCAAACGCCCAGCACGCGTCTCTGGGGTGTGGCCCCCCTCACGGACGGCGCCGCCGCCGGCACCGTGAGGGGAGAAACGGACGTGTCGGGTCTACACGGAGGGATCTTGCTGTGGGTTTGGCCCGATGTTGCTCCCAGGTGTGCCTATGGGCTGACCTAACACAACCGGTGGAGAGGTCCACTGGTCAAAGCCCGTCCGTGGAAAGTCAAGTGCTAGATCTCGTGGTCAACCGCTCAAGGTTAGGCGGGACGGGGGCCCTGGGGGGTAGCAATGCCACCGAGCATCGCACCGGGCCCTCATACTGCCGGTGGTGTGTGGTGGCATGTCTGAAGGAGGCGCATGCATCTCCGAGTGTCGCCCCCCTCACGGACGGCGCCGCCGCCGGCACCTGGAGGGGGAAACGGACGCGTCGGTTCTACACGGAGGGGATCTTGCTGTGGGTTTGGACGGATGTTGCTCCCAAGGTGTCCCTATGGGCTGCCCTAACACAACCGGGTGGAGAGTCCACTGGTCAAAGCCTGTCCGTGGAAAGTCAAATGGCTAGATCTCGTGGTCAACCGCTCCGGGTTAGGCGGGACGGGGGCCCTGGGGGGGGGTAGCAATGCCACCGGAGCGTCGCACCGGGCCCTCATACATGCTGAGTGTGGTGGGTGCATATCTGAAGAGGTGGCACGCGTCTCCGGGGTGTAGCCCCCCTCACGGACGGTGCCGCCGCCGCACCTGGAGGGGGGAAACGAACGCATCGGGTCTACACAGAGGGGATCTTGCTATGGGTTTGGCCCGGATGTTGCTCCCAGGTGTTACTATGGGCTGACCAAACACAACCGGGTGAGACGTCCACTGTCAAGCCGTCCTGGAAAGTCAAAGGGCTAGATCTATGTCACCCGCTCCATTTACGGGACGGGGGCCCTGGGGTGGTAGCATATGCCACCGTAGCGCGCACCGGGCCCTCATACATGCTCGGTGGTTTGGTGGCATGTCTGAAGAGGCGGCATGCGTCTCCGGGGTGTGTCCCCCTCTCGGACGGCGATGACACAATAGTAGCCGTTCTGCGGTAACGGTGCGGCATGAATATTATTAATACTCGGAGCGCGATAAATCATGAGTTTTTTTTTTACACGACGTGGGCACATGTGTTATAGGATGTGATGGTAATTTTTCATAATTTTTAGTGAAAGTGATGTTTCTGAACACTTCCCTTTACCGGATTGCCCTTCGCATGTCACGACTGTGGCCGGGCGGCCTCCGGGCTAGCAGCCGCCAATCTTGCGTAGGCGGCCTCTCACAAGTCTGGAAGTGTTGTGGCGGTTGCAAACGCCTGGGAGGCGTCTCCGGGGTGTGGCCCCCCTCACGGACGGCGCCGCCACCGGCACCTGGAGGGTGGAAACGGCGCGCGTGGTCTACACGGAGGGGATCTTGCTGTGGGTTTGGCCCGGATGTTGCTCCCAGGTGTCCCTATGGGCTCCTAACACAACCGAGTGGAGAGGTCCACTGGTCAAAGCCCGTCCGTGGAAGTCAAAGGGCTAGATCTCGTGGTCAACCGCTTTAGGGTTAGGCGGGACGGGGGCCCTAGGGGTAGCAATGCCACCAGAGCGTCGCACCGGGACCTCATACACGCGGGTGGTGTGGTGGCATATCTGAAGAGGCGGCACGCGTCTCGGGGTGTGGCCCCCCTCACGGACGGCGCCGCGCCGCCCACCTGGAGAACGACGCGTCGGGTCTACACGGAGGGATCTTGCTGTGGGTTTGGCCCGGTTGTTGCTCCCAGGTGTTCCTATGGGCGACCAAAACACAACTGGGTGGAGAGGTCCACTGGTCAAAGCCCGTCCGTGGAAAGTCAAAGCTAGATCTCGTGGTCAACCGTTCAGGTTGGCGGGAAGGGGGCCCTGGGTAGTAGCAATGCCACCGAGACGCACCGGCCCTCATACATGCGGGTGGTGTGTGTGGCATGTCTGAAGAGGCGGCACGCGTCTCCGGGGTCTGTCCCCCCTCATGGAAGCGATGACACAGTATAGTAGACTTTCTCCGGGTAACGGTGCGGCTGAATATTATTAAATACTCGGAGCGCGATAAAATCATGATTTTTTTACACGACGTGGGCACATGTCCTATAGAATGATGGTAATTTTCATAATGTTTGGTGATGGAGAAGTATCTGAACACTTCCCTCTACGCGGATTGCCCTTCGCATGTCTACGACTGTGGCCGGCGGCCTCCGGGGCTAGTATGCCCCAATCTTCGTACGTGCCTCTCACAAGTCTAGAAGTGTTGTGGCTATGCAAACGCCCGGCACGCGTCTCCGGGGTGTGGCCCTCGACGCGGCTCGCCGGCACCTGGTGGGGGGAAACGGACGCGTCGGGTCTACACGGAGGGGATCTTGCTGTGGGTTAGGCCCGAATGTTGCTCCCAGGTGTCCCTATGGGCTGACCTAACACACAACCGGGTGGTGTGGGTGGCAGGTCAGAAGAGGCGGCACGCGTCTCCGGTTGAGGCCCCCCTCATCGACGGCGCCGCCGCCCACGTGGAGGGGGAAAACGGACGCGTCGGGTATAGTGGGTTTTTCCGTCGGAATCAAGTAACAACAAGGGGGTCGAGAAAACTGATGTGTTTTTGAAAGAGATATTCCATAGTCCAATGAAGATTGTGCCAGAATGCCCTGTGCCAAATGTAAGAGACGTATGTGCAGAGATAAGAGTGAGATACTAAGCACCTTCGCCACGCATGGATTTATGCCGAACTTAATATAGCCGATAAACTTTGCCCAGTGGGGACCGTGGTAGAGACGAGGTGAGACAACCGCGTCGCTGGTTATGAGGACGATGGGGTTAGAGACATGCTAGATGATGTCTTTCTGCACAGCCGACACCTCCGTCAATTCAGCGAATGAACCGGAGAGGCCGGAGGAAACCGCAAAGGCCTTCCTGGATATCTTGGCCTCGTCAAAGAAACCTCTTATGAGGGTGCCAAGCTCTCTATGCTGGATGCCATCATCGCAACTGATGGCAGTCACGCGAGTACGGTTTGTAGTCGAGGTTGCTTCAAAGCATTTCTGGGAGTATGGCTAACACCGCCTGAGGGCCATGAACGGCCGAAAACCATGTACGCTACAAAGAAAATCATGAAGGCGCTCTCCATGGATTATGAGAAAATATGTTTGTCCAAAGAATTGCCTTTTGTTTAGGCATGAGTATGCGAATGACAACTACTGTAGGAAGTGCGTTCCTCTCGGTATATTGATTGGTCGATGAGCAGGGCCAGAAGCAGCAGCTAAAAATCCCTGTGAAGGTTTCTTCGTATCTTGATTTTATAAGACTACAGCGCCTTTTCATCAACGAGGGAGTCTGCCAAATGATGAGTGGCACAAGAAGGGAAAAGGTTACAATCCAAATAAATTGTACATCCATCAAAAGGTGAAGCATGGAAGTCATTCGATATAGAATACCCGGAGGAAGCAGCCGAGGCTGGGAATGTCAGAGATTGCTATATCAGGTGATGGGTTCATCCATATGGTATGTCGTCTAATCCATACCTAGCTGCTGGCCCAAGTTTGTTATTCCGCTCAATCTCCCTCCCGGCGCCATAATGCAACGCAAGACCATGTTCCTGTCACTTATAATTCCGGGGCCTGAATATCCGGGAAGAATTTGAGTGTGTTTATGCAGCCATTGGTGGATGATTTGCACCATTCTTGGTACTATCCCGAGTTACTACGACCGGCATCTGCAGAAAAATTTTCTTGATGAATGTTTGCGCTACGTATTGCATGCATGACTTTCCTCGGCTATGCCCTATTCTGCGGATGGGTACAAGTGGGAAGATGCCTTGCCTAGTGTGCATGCAGGCCTTGCGTTTCATTTTGCTGAAGAGGGTGGCAAGTATGTGCCTTTAACCTGCATCGACAGTCCCCCCCCCCAGCCATCCTGATAGGGAAGACAGAAAAACTTCACAAAAGGCCTAGTCCGTCCATGAAGTAAACGAGATTCCAACGTTTTCTGGTTGCGATTGTGCTTGCTCTGCTGAAAGCTCTTAAGCCTGTCGGCGAAGGGAAAGGCATGGGCAAATGCAAAGCCAAAGCCAAACCACAGCGAAGACGAGGGTGGACGAGGGCAAAGGAAAAGCAAAGGGAAAAATGTTTTGGAGGATATGGTGAGACGCACACTGACTCACATTACCCCCCCCTTCACGCACTTCCCTATTTCAAGACCTCAAACTTCCATACAACATCGACGTGATGCAACCGAAAGAATGTAACAGAGGCCCTTTTCGCATGATCCCAACATTCCTGATAAGACAAGGATAATGTTATGCTAGAGTCGATCAACAGAATATTTGTGATAGACCACGTCTACACATGCAGCCTCCACAGGCAGTCAAAATCTTGGTTCAAGCCAAAGGCTAACTTCGTACTTAAAAAGATAATAAGATGGAGGCATTCAAGTGGATGAAACACGTCATGAAGTTCACTGATGGTTATGCGTCGAATATAAGTAAGGGTGGTCAATCTTTCAACGGGCAAAGTACCTAACGGCTCAGAGTCATGACTATCATGTGTGGATTGAGCATTATGCCGGTGATGGTTCGGGGCTATGTTCCTGAGCGTGTCTGGCGTGTGCTTGCGGAGCTCGCCATTTCTTCCGCATGCTTATGCTAAAGAAGTATGTCCCAAGTATATAAAGAAATCATAAGAAGGTGCCGAGTTTGATATGTGAACTAGAGAGATCTTCCCGCCAGGCTTCTTTACTCCGATGACACATCTCATTTTGCACCTCGCGAACGAGGTATTGTTTGGGGGCCCTGTGCAGAATCGTTGTCAGTACTGCCCTGAAGACAGAACAAGCACTGAGACAGAAATGTGGAAAACAAGCTAAAGTGAAGCTTCCATAGCTGAGGCAGTTATCCTAGAGGAGGTGGCAGACCTGGAACAGCACACTATCCGGACCATTTCCCACGCTGCACAATAAGGAGTCTCGATACAATACAGAAGAACCCAAGTATAAACCCAGGCCGCCTCTATTCAGGCGGGCAAGGGGCAGGGCTGGATGCTCGACACCTTATATCATGCCACAAGATGAGTGGGGGATGTCATGTTCTATATCTTGCACAACACAAGGAAGTTGAGGTGAGTGGATGAGGTAATACCTTTGCACCATTCATGTAGTCAATTCGTTATGTTCACTTTGCCTCGTTCTAATACCGCTTTTCTTATTTTAGTCGATTCGTTGATGAAGATGGACGTTAATGCTGCCTCCTACTGAACCGGAGGCACTTGCTCTTCTCCGAAAGGGGCCGATGAAGGAAAAATTTTTTTGCGTGGTTCATGAGAAAGTAAATTTTCACACTTCCCTATTACCCAAATCACCCTCCAATTCCAATTAAACTCACGCACCCTATATTCATAAACTTGTGGAAAAGCTCCGAACAGATCAATGGATGAAGATTTGAGATAGTTTCCATGGGTTTTAACAGTCGGGTCATGACATGCGAAACGTATGATGTGAATGGCTATCGCTTCCATACAGAGGAGCACCAGAACAGTAGGCCTAATCCCAAAACTATAAATACCGGAGTCTTCACTGAAGGAGAAATAAAGCAGATTACTACGGAAGGTAGGAAAAATATACGGGTTTACATTCAAACGTGGCGCGAACCCCTAAGTCTCACTGTGTTCAATGCCATGGTTCGACCCCAAAAAGGGTCTAAGACATCCGCCTTCTGTTGGTTTAGTTGAAGTTAAACCATCAACCATCTATGCCGGAGCTGATTCTTTATCGCCGCTACCCACCACAGACACAAAGTATATTATCTGCCTTACCCATGCAAGAAGTACCTAAATGGTTGGGAATTGTGTTTAATGTGTCGCCACCTGGGTAACTACCAGACCCGAACGATGATGATACTCAACATAACCCCATGACTGTAGGGTAATGCAGCAAGAAAACAAATTTTCCGACCTACGCACCAGCCAGACCACTATGGAGACTGCATACAAGGTTTGATCATTTTCATTACCGACTCGTAGCGCAGCGGAAGTAGAGTCGATGATGATCGCGGTGCAGATCCCCGCACTAGATTTACAACCTCCCAACCGCGAGGATTTATACCCTCATCTTCCTTCGGACAGCCCCCGGAGCGCGGTCGAACAGTCCCCCGACCTTCGTCCGGACAGCCCTTCGGGAGACCTTCGAAACTCGAACGGTCACTCGGACGCCCTTCGGGAGGACTCACAGAACTTGGACCGTCACTTGGACAGCCCTTCGGGAGGCCACTCATGAACACCCTCGGCACTAAATCGAACTACGACCTCTCTACAGAGTTGCACACATACGGTGTCATCTATCCCAGGGCTTCGCCGTCAAGAACTAGTTCCCACCGAACCAACACCAGACCTTTCCTCTCAAAACTATTTTCGGGGAGGGAGAGAGAAGCCAATCATGCATGGCACTTGTATTTAGAAGGGTGAGTGTGTAGGGCTGCCCCTCCACCTCTATTTATAGGAAATCCCAAGGGGTAGGGTGGTTTTACAGAAAACCCAAAAGCACATGAATGAAGTCCTTCCAAGGACCCAAATGAAACAAGGGTACAAGAGGGGGGCTCCAAGGAGGAGCCCCCATGTGGCCGGCCGCACCTAGGAGCCCCCCCCAAGGGAGCCTCATCCATCCATGTCACCCCCAAAAAATATCTTGGGACAAAACCAAAATAATGGCTTTCCAAAAAGTAACCAAAAAGCACTTTCACTATTCATGACGACATTTTTCACAGCGTCCTTTCGAACTGAAAATATTTATGTGGGCTTAGAACATTTCCACTACCCACTAAATATTTTCAACGCGTTCTGGAACAATTCCAGTTTAGTGATTTCATCTGCGAAAAGCATCTGAAGCGGTTCCGCAGCTCCGGAACATTTCCGGTTTTTCTTCCAGAAAATTCCCAAAGTTTCAAATGATTCTGGCACCCTCCAAGAATTATCTGGCATGTACCGAAACCATTTGACTTAATGGAATACCCCGAACACACTTTTCATTTTCACCGAACTCATCCGGTGTTCTCTCTACGAACTTTTCCGCTGTCCAAACTTTTTCGGTGTCCGAAACTTTTTCGGTGATTTTTCTCTCAGACTCAGACTCCCTGTCTAGTATTCAGCAGATAATACCCTTAAGCGTGTGACCCTATGTTCGGTGAAGTATAGACATGACACGGAACCCCTTCCGCATCTGATCAACATCGAGCCGTGGACACCCATATTGACCCCTATACCCACACGAATGAATATTCGAGTGAACCTCCAGTTGCCGTGTGCTTTCCTGTTGCTTCGCATATGTTACAATACCCGAGTGAGACATGTTGTCATTCCCGTGGATCACAACTGTCCACTATGTAGTTAACCTCGTTACCGGTATGTTCTCTTTCTCGTTACCGTGTTCCGGCATCCCCGTGTATCAAATCACAAAGTGTCTGGCCAGACGTGATGGATACCGTAACAACCGAGAGGGCCCAAGATATCTCTCCATCGCGGAGGAGCAAATCCAATCTTGAGCTATCAAGTTACTTGACATACTTTCCCATGAACCCGTAAGCCGCCGTAATAGCCATCCAGTTACGGATGACGTTTAACAAACCCCAAAGTTCATGAAGCAAGCATGAGAAACTCGATACTCTCATGGTCTAAGAATCATGCAGACATTAACCATCTCTGTGTTATTACCATTAACTTGTGACGAATGAATCTCATACATAACATCAATCGGGTCGATTCAACACAAATGTTCTTATAACATTGTGCCCTCAAGTTGCTGGCATAGACATGCCCATGATAAGGAAAACAGAACCATCATGCAACACTTGAGCCAGTCATAGAGGCTTGACTAGAATACATTTTATCGTTTATTATCCCACACGTGCATATGAGTTTTCCTCCAAGCCTCGTTTTATTTGTAGACTCGAGAATCATTGCAGTTATAGCATGGAACATAAACATAATTATGAACAGGAGATAATC
Source organism: Thinopyrum elongatum (assembly GCA_011799875.1). Taxonomy (NCBI): domain Eukaryota; kingdom Viridiplantae; phylum Streptophyta; class Magnoliopsida; order Poales; family Poaceae; genus Thinopyrum; species Thinopyrum elongatum. The sequence goes on along the minus strand of CM022297.1, from coordinate 26,593,727 downwards.
AATAACATTTATTATTGCCTCTAGGGCATATCTCCTACAGACCCCACTTGCACTAGAGTCATAATCTAGTTAATGCTAATGCACTTCACACCTGTGGCACCCTGTGTAAATAGCTTCGCATGTGTATAGCCTGATTTCCAACGGATCTGACACTTCAGCTCCGTGTTGTATCTTGCGTATCCTCCTCGCGTTTTTACGCTTTCACAAAATTCATATTTTGTGTGGACTTGGCTTTGTATGTATGTGAATCACAGGTCGAACCTGGATTCCTCAGACTGAGTTATGGAGCAACTACCGCAGTAGTGTCCCATTGACAAGCCATCTGGAACCATACAAGTTCATGAATGACTCTATGATTCAACATCTTCTTTGTCGCAAAAGCAGGCAACATACTTCGCCTCTATTATAAATTCGCCCACGTAACTTGTTTGAACAAATTCCAACTAACTGTGCCACCAGATTGTGTGTACACAAACCCTAACCTATTTAAATCGAAGATCGCATGGACCATGGATGAAGACTGTATCGATGTAACCTTTTACAACGAACTCTTCATGATCTCCGCTTGCGAGAAAACATGTCATCAGTGCTATTATAGTACTCAATGACCCTTTTTCACTGTTTCCCATGATCGGTCTTTTATCACTTTGGTATCTATACTCGCAACAACTTTGGGAGAATGGACTATCTGGTTTGTTTTTACATACCATGGAATACATGATTTATCCAAACACAAGAGTGTGTGGAATCTCCATCATGTATTCTGCTCATCAGTGTTTGGGAACCGAGTATTGCAAAACTCTTTCCATGTGACTTCGGCAAGAATCACTCCTTGACGTTTTTAATGCTAAAGGTTTAGCATCTGTAATATGTATCTTTCTCAGCCCCATTAGGTAATCTATCTCCATAGATCTCATGCCTAATATAAAGGCTATTTAGACCCAAGCACTTCAAATGAAAACTATTTTCAATGATTCCTAATTCGTGTCAAGAAATTTATTTCCAATTAACAATGTGTCAAAGCACACAATGGTTTTAGAATTTATTATGCTCCCACTTACTTTCTTGAATCACAAGCACTCATCTTCGTTACCTATTGATGAAGTCAAACCCTTTTGACCATTTCATCAAAACACGAAGATTCCAACTCCATTATGCTCTCTTCTGTCCATTGCTGGAACTCTGAAGTTTGCCACCTCACTAGCATCCTCTGGAATGACAAAATACCTTGGACTGTAACACATGCAAGTCCTTGGTTTCATTTCCATCATATGGAAATCCTATTGTCATCCATGTTTCATATCTCACGACTGAAATATGTATTAATTGCTAGTTCAACACCGAACCGACTTTAAGCATCGCTACGGTGAAACAACCTCATCGCATCAACTCCTTGAACTTGTTATTTCAACAAGTCGAGCTTTATAAATAAAACATTTTATTATCCGTATTATTTTAAGTTCCATAATATTCGTTAGACTCTAAGTCTTCCGAAAGGTGTATCAAGGTTTTAATCTTGAATCACTTATATGGAAACTAACTCGGGTTGTATGGCATCAGCCAATTCCGGAGTCAGGGCCCATCAACGCTTCCTTGTGTATCGTAGGTATACTGTTGTCGACAACAATATCTCATCTGCGCACCTGAGAGGTTTGCACGAGCTTTGCCTACGTGGTTGAGCTGCAAGTTTGACCGAATTCCATCATTTTATTGTAGAGAACTTCCGTATCAGTCGCAGTAGAAACACTGATTACTCCAAGGTCTCTTTCTTTCCTTTGACCTGATGACGGATACTGGTTTATCTCTGTCGAGTTGCATTATTCTCCCCACTCAACCTTTTTAAAAGAAACCATTTTCTTCAAAAGCATACCGTTCTTTGTGGCAAACCTATTGCCTCGGTATAGTGAGGAGGAATACCCATTGCTTGGGATGACCTACAAAGTAGCACTTGTCTGATTTGGAATAGGTTTGTAACCTTTTACACAAGCCCCATATTCACAATGTTAAGAAAAGATATAACTGGTTGGGCGTACCAACCATGGTGTCATTTCAACAGACCGATGGAGCTCTTTTCAGTGTAAAAGCCGCAGTCTCTAAACTCACCTTTAAAAAGGGATAATGGCAAATTTATTATGTCATCTTTGATCTACCATGTCATAAATGGTTCGATTACATCTTCACGGACTTTCCACTTGCAGTGGGTGCTCCGGGAGGTGCAAATTATGAAACCCCTTTCACAACTAATCAGACATTCGCTAAACTTGTAACTCAAATATTCCTTCTTGCAATCGATTGTAGAAACATAATTTCTTGTTTACAATACTTCTACTTCATTTTTGAAAACCTTTCGAATGATTTCAAAAGATCCACGTACGTCCCATCAAGCAATATCCATATATCTACTTGAGTCATTTCTGAAGATGTAAATCCACTACTTGCAACATTTATCGATACACACATCAATGTATGATCACCAATAAGTTTGTTGTTGTTCCTTATGGCCTGTGAACGGTATTTCAGTCCTTCATTCACTTTCGGAGAAAAGTTGCAAGTTCGATGATTCAAACAAACGACTTCAAAATCCATCATAATGGAATTTTCCATGCGGGTTTTCTCTCCAATGTGACCAAATCAGCAGTGCCACACTTGTGTGGTATCTTTAAGTCTTGCACATTTAGCGTCAGTGTTATGGATGTTATCTATATTATCCATCAATATTCATAACATACGTCCCATCTTGGATGGAAGCATGGCCCTTCATTATTCATAATACTGAACAACAATTGTTCTTTTTATGAACAACCCTTTGCAACAAACATTTTGCAATGGGCTATGAGTGTATGAAAGTCTAAAATGAATTATGAAAGTAAAACAGAGGTAATATATTATTATCATTTATTCATAACATGCATCTCATTCTCATGAAAGTATGGCCCTTAGTTATTCATAACATCGAACATAAAAAAGTTCTCTTATGAACAACTTCTTGCAAGATTACTTTATGCAAAGGCTAGAGTTGTGTAAAAACTCTAAATGAATTATGAAAATAAATACGACGGTAATCAACCATGGAAGGTATAGTAACATTTTACTATGTTCCCTGTGTATACCTAAACCTCATTCCTGGCTAGTCTTTTCTGGCCATAGTGTTCTTACATCGAGTTGCAACAGAATGCAATCGAGCGGGTATCTCTATGATTAACTCACAATACCCAAGAATCAGTGATTAACAAATTAATCATAATTCCCAAGAACTATATCTCTTGACTAGCTTCCATCATCAAAAACTTGTATGACATTCAACATGAGCTGGATATTCCAGTCTTCTTTCTTTTCTGCCATTATACTTCTCAACGTTTAACTTTTAGTATTTCTCCTACTCTCAGAAGAAGCAACCCAACTTAAGAGTGGTGTTAGGCCCTGGACTTCCTAGCGTGAAAGTTTCACCTAACCCCCTTCGGACACTTCCTTTCTCTTTAAGTTGGTTTTATTCACCTTTCAATCTAATGACAGGCGTTCTTCTGGATCCCTCTCCTTATCAGTCTAATGCTAGTAAACTCCTTCTAATAGTTTGCAACAAACATTGCTTTGGATTCTCATGATCTTTTAGCCTTTGTCTGTCTCTGAAAATGATTTTTAGATTCCTGAATATCACATAACTTCCAAACTTTCGAAGTTCGGTCTCATGGAAGCAAACATATTGCACTTGACTGAAACGGAATTCTAGCTTTTGGATCGAAGGACGAGAGTCACATGATCCATAGCAAAAAGCGAGAGAATACCGAAAGTATGCGATAGGACAAAGTCCTTCTCGGCACTCTTGAGACAATCCTCACTTACATTACCAACCTAAGTTTTAACCAGATTTTAACAGCTATTCATTTTTAATAGGGAAGGTGGAAACGAGAGCCATATTCTACAACTATTATGCAAACCACACTTAGACAGTGTTCATAATTAATTGCACTAAGAATTAACACAAGTTAATTCAACAGGCGCTCCCACTCAAATCAATATCTTCATAATTGATTGTGAGTGATACAAGACCCCGCATTTCCATTCAATGCCATTGAAACGAGATGAACACTGATGGCGCAAACTTTCAATCGGTAGGCAAACTTGCCGATCACATCTCTATTGGACTCTTGTTCATCTTTCGATGGGCGTGTTCCGAGCTCGGGAGATCCTCTCCAGAACGCAAGAACAACCAAGTGATCTTGCTGTGAGGTCTCAACTCACCCCTCCTCACACTCCCTAATCGTTCGTCCCAGGGAGATCCTGTGAACCACCCCGAAAAGTAGGTGCCGTGACGGTGCTACACTTGGAGAAACACTAACACCTTGATATTTTTGTGAGAGATCACCCTAATAAAACGACACTACCGCGCAATCAAGAAGGGTGCATCATAAGGGATAAACATCTCAGGCAATTCATAATAGCAGAATGGTATGGCCCTTTCTGACGGAGAAGTCTTGTATTCTTCGTCTTCGGCATTTCGCGGTCGGTTTCACCTTCGCGAGATTGCCACCACCTTGTCGATGCACCAGATATATTGCTATCTTATAGCTAATAAAATAATGCATTACAACAAGGTGACAACAGGTCATTTAAAGTGCAATCATAATGGCTCCAGCCATCATGCCGAATCAATGACACGCATTTATGTAATTAATTTACATCATATAGTCATCTCATACTAATCAAATTATTATGAGCAATTGCTATACCACTCATATGCACATGCAAACCCCCTGCCACCAAGTTAGTGTCTCTAATCCGGTTCATGCAAAACTGTTTTACGTGGCTTCTAAGGTTTCGAAACAACCGAAGCTACCACGTCATCATCAAGTATGATAATTCACAAGTCGCTAGATAACTTTCCAGGGTGTATGAAAACTGAGTAATAAAAGCTCGAGCCCCCATACTAAACTCTCGTCATACGCAGACCCCCGTGTAGATCTATCTGCATTGCCCATTCGTCCTGCGAAATTTCATCTTTCCTTTTAACTACAGTGGAATTCAATGAACTGTTAGCACTTCGTTGATCAATCATGATCGCGGATTGCCAGAACATTGAACCTCCACCATGCTGTTTCCAAATCAGAAATGAGCAAATTCCTGGGTGTAGCAATGCCACCGCAAGCACCTCCCCCTGGCGCCTCATACATGCCGGGTGGTGTGTGGCTAGCGTAGAGGCGGCCGACACAGTGCCTTCCGGGGTCTGTCCCCCCCCTCATGGAAGCGATGACAACAGTAAGTAGACTTCTGCTGTGATTTTTCTGGGTAAGGGCGCTCTGGATATATTAAATACGCGGAGCGCGATAGCAACTCAATGAATTTGTTTTACACGCACGTTGGCAACATGTACCTATAGAATGATGGTAATTTTCATAATGTTTGGTGATGGAGATTACTCTGACACTTCCCTCTACGCCGGATTTGCCCTTTCGCATGTCTCACGACTGTGGCCGGCGGCCTCCCGGGGTTCTTATGTCCGGCCAATCTTTGCGTACGTTGCCTCTACAATGTCTAGAAGTGTGTGGCTATTGCAAACGCCTGCCGCACGCGTCTCCGGGGTTTGGCCTCGCACGGCGGCTCGCCGGCACCTGGTGGGCGGAAACGGACGCGTCGGGTCTAACAACGGAGGGGATCTTGCTGTGGTTAGGCCTGCGAACTGCTTCTCCTCAGGTGTCCCTATGGGCTGACCTAACCCAACCGGGTGGTGTGTGTGGCAGGTCCAGAAAAAAAAAAAAAAGAGGCGGCACGCGTCTCCGGTTTGAGGCCCCCCCCTCAGCGACGGCGCCGCCGCCTGCACGTGGAGGGGAACACGGACGCGTCGGGTATAACGATTGGTTTTTCTTCCGTCGTAATCCAGTTAAGCACCATAGTGGGTCCGAAAACTGATGTGTTTTTTGAAAGGATATTCCATAGTCCCATGAAGATGTGCCAGAATGCCCGTGTGCAAATGTAGAGACGGATATCGTGCAGAGATAAGAGTAGATTGACTAAAGCACCTTTCGCACGCAATGGAATTTATGCCGAACTATTATAGCCGATAACTTTGCCCAGTGGGACCGTGGTAAGACAGGTGAGCTACACGCGTCGCTGGTTATTGAGGACGATGGGGTTAGAGACATGCTAGATGATGTCTGTGCTGCACAAGCCGCACCGTCCGCAATTCATCCAATGAACCGGAGGGCCGGAGGAAACCGCAAGGCCTTCCTGGTATCTTGGCCTGTCAACGAAAACCTCTTTATGAGGGTTGTCCAAGCTCTCTATGCTGGATGCCATCCACTCGCAACTGATGGCAGTCACGCCGAGTACGGTTTGTAGTCGAGGTTGCTTTCAAAGCATTTTCTGGGAGTTATGGGTCTAATCCGCCGCCTGAAGGGCCATGAACGGCCGAAAACCATGTTACGCTACAAAGAAAATCATGAAGAGGCGCTCTCCATGGATTATGAGAAAAATAATGTTTTGTCCAAAGAATTGCCTTTTGTTTAGCATGAGTCTGCGAATGACACTACTGTAGGAAGTGCTGGTTCTCTCTGTATACTTGATGGTCGATGAGTCAGGGCCAGAGCCGCAGCACTAAAAATCCCCTTAATGGTTCTTCGGTACTTCTTGATTTTATCAAAGACTACAGCCGCCTTTTCATCAACGGATGATCTGCCAATGATGAAGTGCATCAAGAAAGGGAAAAGGTACAATCCAAATAAATTGTAACATCCCATCAAAAGGTGAAGCAGGGAAAGTCATTCGAGTAATAGAATCCCGGAGGAACGCAGCCGAGCTGGGATGTCAGACTTGCTATATCGGTGATGGGTTCAATCCATATGGAGATGTCCGTCTAAATCCATACGCTGCTGCTGGCCCAATTTTGTTATTACCGCTCAATCTTCCCTCCCGGCGCCATAAATGCAAACGCAAGACCATGTTCCTGTCCACTTTAATTCCGGGGGCCATGAATATCCGGGGAGAATTTGAGTGTGTTTATGCAGCCATTGGTGGATGATTTGGCACCATTCTTGGTACCTGTGAGATCCCTAGTTTCCTCATCCCTTAACACGACCGGCACTCTGCAGAAAAATATTTCTTGCAGTGAATTTTTGGCTACAGTATTGCATGCATACTTTCCCCTTCCCCGGCTATGCCCTCATTCTGTCTGGATGGGTACAATGTGGAAGAAGATGCCTTGCCAGTGTGCATGCAAGGCCTTGCGTTATTTTGTCTGAAGACGGGGTGGCATATGTAGCCTTTAACATACCTGCAAATCGACTCCCCCCCTCCCCCCCCCAGCACCATCCTGATAGGAAGCAGAAAACTTCACAAAAGGCCTACCGTCATTAAGACGAAGATTCCCAACGTTTTTCTGGTTGCTGATTTTGCTGCCTCTGCTGAAAGCTCTTAAAGCCATGTCGCGGCGAAGGGAAGGCATGGGCAAATGCAAAGCCAAGCCAAAATGCCACCGGCGAAGACGAGGGTGCTGACGGACAGGGCAAGGATAAAGCAAAGGGAAAATGTTTTGGAGGATAGGTGAGAACGCACACTGTGCACATTACCCTTCCCTTACCACCGGCTTGCACAGGCTTCCCTACTTTCAAGACGCTCTAAACTTCCATACACATCACTCGACGTGATGCAGTACCGAAAAGAATGTAACAAGGCCCTTTGTTTCGCATCCGCAAACATTCCTGATAAGACAAGATAAGTTACTTGCTAGAGTCGATTCAACAGAATATTTGTGAAAGACCCAGGGCTGGTCCCACCCACATGCAGCCTCCCTGTGCATTCAAAAATCTTGTTCAGGGGGGGGAAACTGCTACCTCGTACCTTAAAAAGGATAATAAGATGGAGGCTTCAAAGTGATAAACACGTCAATGAAGTTGGCACTATGGTTATAGCGTCGAATATAAGTAAAGGGTGTCAATCTTATCAACGGCGTCAGGCAATTAACCGGGGCTCAGAGTCATGACATCATGTGTGGTTGAGCTGATTATGCCAGGTGATGGTTAACTACGGGGCTATGTTCCTGAGCTACGTGGTCTGGCTGTGGCTTCTTGCGGAGCTCGGCCATTTCTTCTGTCTGGTCTTCCGAATGCTTTATCTAAGAAGTATGTCCCAGTGATGATAAAGAAATCATTCCAAAAGAGTTGCCTGAGTTGATATGTGACTAGAGAAGAGTCTTCCCGCCAGCTCTTTACACCGATGAGGCACATTCTCATTTTGCACTCTCGCGAACGAGTAGTTGTTTGGGGGCCCTGTGCAGAATCGTTGTCAGTACTGCCCTATAGACGAGACCAAGCGTCCAGCTGAAACAACAAAAAAGAAATGTGGAAAACAAAGCTAAGTGAAGCTTCCATAGCTTGAGGCGTTATCCTAGGGAGCGGGGTAATATGGGTTATAAACGCTATAGACAACGGGCAAAGCTTACTATCCGGACCATGTTCCCACGCTGCACAATAAGGAGTCTCGATACAATACAGAGCTTGCCAAGTTAAACCCAGAGCCGCCTCTATTCAGGCAGCGGGCAATGTGGGCAGGGCTGATGCTCGAATCACCTTATAAGGTCATGCCACAAGTGCGGATGGGAGGATGTCATGTTCTATAGTCTTGCCAAGTGCAGGCGAGGAAGTTGAGGCTAGAGTGGATAGGTATATTGTTGGGCACCTGATGGTTCATGTAGCAAATGTCGTCTATGTTCACTTTGCCTCGTTCTAAACCACCCAGCAGATTTTTTCACTTATTTTGAAGTCGACTTCGTTGTGATGAGTGGACTTTAATGCTGCCTCCTACTGGGTAACCGGAGGCACTTGCTCGTCTCCGAAAGGGGCCGCTGAAGGACAAATTTTTTTGACGTGGTTCATTGAGAAAGTAATAATTTTCACACTTCCCTATTACCCCCAACTCACCCTACAATTCCAATTAAACTCACGCACCCTACATTCAATAACTTGTCGGGAAAGCTCGCGAACAATTCAATGGAGGAAGATTTGAGATTAGTTTCCATGGGTTTTACAGTCGGAGTCATGACATGCGAAACGTATGGATGTGATGGCTATCCGCTGTCCATACAGAGGAGCATCCAGAACGTAGAGGCCTAATCCCAAAACTATAAATACCAGGAGTCTCACTGAAGAGAAATATAAGCAGAGTTACTACGGAAGGTAGGAGAAAATATACGGTTTACTCAACGTGGGCCTCGAACCCCTAAGGTCCACGTGTTCAATCCTGAGGTTCGAACTCCCAAAAGTGGTCTAAGACATACCCTTTCTGTTGGTTTAGTTGAAGTTAACATCAACCAGTCTTGCCGGAGCTGATATCTTTATCGCCGCTACCCACGCACAGCACAAGTAAATTTATCTGCCTTACCCGCAGAAGAGTACCTAAATGGTTGGGGAATTGGTGTTTAATATGTGTCGGCCACAGATCTCTCAGTTTCTTGGCAGGCGGATAGACTTGATAGGTTACTACCAGACCCGACACGTGAATGATTACTCAAACATAACCCCCATGACCTGTAGGTTACTGCAGACGAAAACAAATTTTCCCGACCTACCACCACTCATGGACACTATGGAACTGGCTACAAGGTTGATCATTTTCATTACCGGACTCGTACGCAGCGGAGTAGAGTCGATGATGATCGCGGTGCAGATCCCCGCAGCTATGGATTTCAACCTCCCCAACCGCGAGGTGTATACCCTCAATCTTCCTTCGGACAGTCCCGCCGGGATGCGGGCGCGAACAGGTCCCCCCGACACATAAGTGTCTCGGACAAGCCCCTCACTCTCGGGAGGCCATCTTCCCGATAAACATCGAACGGTACGGGGGTCCGGACCCGCCCTTCGGGAGGACGTCCAACAGAACTTGGTCCTCATCACTTGGACAGCCCTTCGGTAGGTCCACTCATGGACAACCTCGTGGCACTAAATACGCAACTACGACCTCTCCTTCTACACAGAGTTGTCAACAAGACGGTGTCATTCTATCTAACCCAGGGCTTCGGCCGTGCACAGAACTAGTATCCCTCCGCACCCACAGAACCCAAAGCCTTTTCTTGCTCTTCAAAACTATTTTTCGGGGAGGGAGAGAAGAAGCCATATCATGCCAATGGCACTGTATGTAGAAGGAGTGAGTGGTGTAGGCTTGCCCCTCCACCTCTATTTATAGGAAATCCCCCCCCAAGGGGGTAGGGTGTTTTACAGAAAACCCAAAAGCACATGAATGAAGTCCTTCCCCAAGCCCAAATTTGAAACAAGGGTACAAGAGGGAGAGGGGGCTCCAAGGAGGAGCCCCCATGTGGCCGCCGCACCTAGGATGCCCCCCCCAAGGGAGCCTCATCCATCCATGTCAAACCCCCAAAAAATATCTTGGGACAAAACCAAAATAATTGGCTTTCCAAAAAGTCAACCAAAGCACTTTTACTATTCATGACGACATTTTTCAAACACAAGCGTCCTTTCGAATCTGAAAATTTTATGTGGGCTTAGAACATTTCCACTACCGCACTAAATATTTCACACGCGTTTCTGACAATTCCCAGTTTTATGATTTCATCTGCAAAACATCTGAAGCGGTTCCTGCACTCCGGGAACATTTCCTTCCGGTTTTTCTTGCCAGAAAATTCCCAAAGTTTCATAATGAATTCTGGCACCCTCCAGAATTATCTGGCATGTACCGAAACCCATTTTGACTTAATGGGAATTACCCCGAACCACTTTTCATTTTCACCGAACTCATCCGGTGTTCTCCTCTACGAAACTTGTTTCCGCTGTCCTAAACTTTTTCGGTGTCCGAAACTTTTTCGGTGATTTTTCTCTCAGACGTCAGACTCCCTGTCTAGTATTCCAGCAATATATTACCCTTTAAGCGTGTGACCCTATCGTTTCGCGGTGAAGTATGACAGACACGGACCCCTTCCGCACTGATCAACATCGAGCCGGGACACCCATATTGACCCCCTATACACCACACGAATGAATATTCTGAGTGAACCTCCATTTGCCGTGTGCTCTTCCTGTTTGCTTATATCGCTATATGTTACCAATACCCGAGTTGAGACATGTTTGTCATTCCCCGTGGCCTCACAACTGTTCCACTATGGATAGTTAACCTCGTTACCGGTATGTTCTCTTTCTCGTTAACGTGTTTCCGGCATCCCCGTTATCAAATCACAAAGTGTCTGGCCCAGACGGCTGATGGATACCGTAACAACCGAGAGGGCCCACATGATATCTTCCATCGGCGGAGGAGCAAATCCCCAATCTTGAGGCTATCAAGTTAACTTGACATACTTTCCCATGAACCCGTAAGCCGCCTAATAGCCATCCAGTTACGGATGACGTTTGATAACAACCCCAAAGTTCATGAAGCAACATGCAGAAACTCGATACTCTCAGTGGTTCTAATAAGAATCAATGCAGGACTTAACATCTCTGTGTTATTACCCCTTAACTGTGACGAATGAATCTCATATCATAACTCAATCGGGGGTCATTAACACAAATGTTCTTATAACATTGTGCCCCTCACAGTTGCTGGCAATAGACATGCCATGAATAAGGAAAACGAACCATCATGCAACACTTGAGCCAGTCATGAGGCTTGACCCTATGAATACATTTTATCGTTTTATTATCCCACACGTGCATATGGAGTTTTCCTCCTCCCTCCAAGCCTCGTTTTAATTTGTAGACTCGAGAATCATTGCAGTATAGCATGGAACATAAACATAATTATGAACATGGAGATAATCAATAACATTTATTATGCCTCTTAGGGCAATATCTCCTACAGACCCCACCTTGCACTCAGAGTCCATAATCTAGTTAATGCTAATGCACTTCACACCTGTGGCCGCCTGTGTAAATGCTTCGCATGTTGTATAGCCTGATTTCCCGGATCTGACTACTTCAGCTCCGTGTTTATCTTGCGTATCTCTCCTCGCGTTTTGTTAACGGCTTTCACACAAAATCATATTTTGTGTGGACTTTGGCTTTGTATGCTATGTGAATCACAGGTCGAACCTGGATTCCCTCCCTAGACTGTAGTTTATGGAGGCAACTACCGCGTAGTGTCCCATTGACACAGCCATCGTGGAACCATACGAATTCATGAATACCTCTATGATTCACATCTTTCTTTGTCGCCAAAAGCAGGCAACATCACTTCGCCTCTATTATATAATCGCCCACCGTAACTTGTTTGAACAAATTCCAACTAAACTGTGCCACCAGATTTGTGTACACAAACCCTAACCTCATTTAAATCGAGATCGCATGACCGCATGGATAAGACTGTATCGATGTAAACTTTTACACGAACTCTCATGATCTCCGCTTGCGAGAAAACTGTCATCAGTGCTATTATAAGTACTCAATGACCCTTTTTCACTGTTTTCCCCATGTCGGTTCCTTTTATCACTTTGGTATCTATACTCGCAACAACTTTGGGAGAAATGGCCTATCGGTTTGTTTTTACATACCATGGAATACTGATTATCCCAACACAATAGTGTTGGATCTCATCATGTATTCTGCTCATCAGTGTTTGGGAAATAACCGATATTGCAACAACTCTTTCCATGTGACTTCGGCAAGAATTCCACTCCTTGACGTTTTTAATGCTAAAGGTTTTAGCATCTGTAATATGTAATACTTTGCTCAGCCCCATTAGGTCAATCTATCGCCATAATTATGCCTAATAAAAGGCTATTTAGAGCCCAAGCACTGTCAAATGGAAAACCTATTTTCACATGACTTCCTAATTCGTGTCACAGAAATTTATTTCCAATTAACAATGTGTCAAAGCACACAATGGGTTTTAGAACTTTATTATGCTCCCAAACTTACTTCTTGAATCACAAGCATCTGTCTATCTTCGTTTAACCTTTGATGAAGTCAAACCCTTTGACGCATTTCATCAAAACCGAAGATTCCAACTCCATTATGCTCTCTTCTGTCCATATGCTGGAACTCTGAAGTTTGCCCCTCACTAGCATCCTCTGGAAATGGACAAAATTACCTTGGACTGTAACAACATGCAGTCCTTGGTTTCATTCCATCATATGGAAATCCTATTGTCATCCATGTTTTCATATCTCACACACGACTGAAATATGTATTAATTGCTAGTTTTCAACAAAAAACCGAACCACTTTAAGCATCGCTACGGTGAAACAACCTCATCGCAATTCAACGTCCTTGAACTTGTTATTTCAACAAGTCAGCTTTAATAAATAAAACATTTTATTTTCCGTATTATTTTAAGTTGCCATTCATATTCGTTTAGACTTAAGTCCTTCCGAAAGGTGTATCAAGGTTTTAAAAATCTTGAATCACTTATATGGAAACTAACTCGGGTTTGTATGGCATCAAGCCAATTCCGGAGTCAGGGCCCATCAACGCTTTCCTTGTGTAATCGTAGGTATACTGTTGTCGACAACAATTCTCATCGCGCACACCTGAGAGGTTTTTGCCGAGCTTTGCCTACGTGTTGAGGCTGCAAGTTTGAGAACCGAATTCCATCCATTTTATTGTAGAGCTTCCGTATCAGTCGCCGTATGCAACACTGACCTTCTCCAGGTTCTCTTTCTTTTTTCCTTTGACCTGATGACGGCATACTGGTTTATCATCCTCGTCGAGTTGCATTGTTCTCCCACTCAACCTTTTTTAAAAGAACCATTTTTCCCCTTCAAAAGGGCATACCGTTCCTTTGTGGCAAAACCTATTTGCCTCGGTATAGTGATGGAGGAATACCCATTGCTTGGGATGACTACAAAGTAGCACTTGTCTGATTTGGAATAGGTTTGTAACCTTTTACACAAGCCCCATATTCAAATGTTAAGAAAAGATAAACCTGGTTGGGCGACCAGACCATGGTGTCATTTCAACAGACACGATGGAGCTCTTTTCAGTGGTAAAAGTCCGCAGTCTCTAACAACTCACGCTTTAAAAAGGGATTAATGGCAAATTTATTATGTCATCTTTCGATCTGACCATGTCATAAATGGTTCGATTAACATCTTCACGGACTTTCCACTTGCAGTGGGGCTCCGGGAGGTGCAAATTATGAACCCCTTTCCAACTAATCAGACAATTCGCTAAACTTTAACTCAAATAATTTCCTTTCTTTCCTGTCAATCGACTTGTAGAAACATAATTTCCTTGTTTACAATACTTCTACTTCATTTTTTGAAAACCTTTTCGAATGATTTCAAAAGATCCTACGTAACGTCCCATCAAGCAATATCCATATATTACTTGAGAGTCATTTTCTGAAGATAGTAAATCCCTACTTCAACATTTATCGATACACACATCAATGTATGATCACCAATAAGTTTGTTGTTCGTTCTTATGGCCTGTGAACGCGTCTTTCAGTTCCCTCTTCACTTGTCGGAGAAAAGTTGCAAGTTTCGATGATTCAAAGCAACTACTTCAAAATCCAATCATATGGAATTTTCCATGGGGTTTTTCTGTCTCCAATGTGACCAAATCAATGCAGTGGCCACCACTTCCCAGGTGTCCCTATGGGCTGACCTAACACAACCGGGTGGAGAGGTCCACTGGTCAAAGGCCGTCCGTGGAAAGTCAAAGGGATAGATCTCGTGGTCAACCGCTCCAGGGTTAGGCGGGACGGGGGCCCTGGGGGGTAGCAATGCCACCAGAGCGTCGCACCGGGCCCTCATACCTGCCGGGTGGTGTGTTGGCTTGTCTAAAGAGGCGGCACGCGTCTCCGGGGTGTGTCCCCCTCTCGGACGGCGATGACACAATAGTAGCCGTTCTGCGGTAACGGTGCGGCGTGAATATTATTAAATACTCGGAGCGCCATAAAATCATGAGTTTTTTACACGACGTGGGCACATGTGCTATAGGACTGATGGTAATTTTTCATAATTTTTGGTGATGGGGAAGAATCTGAACACTTCCCTCTACGCGGATTGCCCTTCGCATGTCTACGACTGTGGCCGGCGGCCTCCGAGGGCTAGCATGCCGCCAATCTGACGTACGCGGCCTCTCACAAGTCTGGAAGTGTTGTGGCGGTTGCAAACGCCCAGCACGCGTCTCTGGGGTGTGGCCCCCCTCACGGACGGCGCCGCCGCCGGCACCTGGAGGGGAGAAACGGACGTGTCGGGTCTACACGGAGGGGATCTTGCTGTGGGTTTGGCCCGGATGTTGCTCCCAGGTGTGCCTATGGGCTGACCTAACACAACCGGGTGGAGAGGTCCACTGGTCAAAGCCCGTCCGTGGAAAGTCAAAGTGCTAGATCTCGTGGTCAACCGCTCCAATGGTAGGGGGAAGGGGGACAATGGGGCGGTGGGGGTTAGCAATTGCCACCGGAGCTCGCCACGGGGCCCTCTACTTCACGACTATCGGTGACGGGTGGTGTTTGTGGTGGTCGAGATAGTCTGTGAAGACGGGGCATGGATGCGATTAAGAGGTGTGACCCACCCCCCTCACGGACGGCGCCGCCGCGGCACACTGGAGGGGGGAAACGGACGCGTCGGGTCTACACGGAGGGATCTTGGTGGGTTTGGCCGGATGTTGCTCAGGTGTCCCTATGGGCTGACCTAAACAAAGGGTGGAGAGGTCCATGGTCAAAGCCTGTCCGTGGAAAGTCAAATGGCTAGATTCGTGGTCAACCGCTCCCGGGTTAGGCGGGACGGGGGCCCTGGGGGTGGGGTAGCAATGCCACCGGAGCGTCGCACCGGGCCCTCATACATGCGAGGTGGTGTGGTGGCATATCTGAAGAGGTGGCACGCGTCTCCGGGGTGTGGCCCCCCTCACGGACGTGCCGCCGCCGGCACCGGAGGGGGGGAAACGGACGTCGGGTCTACACAGAGGGGATCTGCTATGGGTTTGGCCCGGATGTTGCTCCCAGGTGTTCTCTGGGCTGACCAAACACAACGGGTGGAGACGGTCCACTGGTCAAAGCCCGTCCGTGGAAAGTCAAAGGGCTAGATCTCATGGTCAACCGCTCCAGGGTTAGGCGGGACGGGGGCCCTGGGGTGGTAGCAATGCCACCGTAGCGTCGCACCGGGCCCTCATACATGCTCGGTGGTTTGGTGGCATGTCTGAAGAGGCGGCATGCGTCTCCGGGGTGTGTCCCCCTCTCGGACGGCGATGACACAATAGTAGCCGTTCTGCGGTAACGGTGCGGCATGAATATTATTAAATACTCGGAGCGCGATAAAATCATGAGTTTTTTACACGACGTGGGCACATGTGTTATAGGACTGATGGTAATTTTTCATAATTTTTAGTGAAAGTGATGTTTCTGAACACTTCCCTTTACGCGGATTGCCCTTCGCATGTCTACGACTGTGGCCGGCGGCCTCCGGGGGCTAGCATGCCGCCAATCTTGCGTAGGCGGCCTCTCACAAGTCTGGAAGTGTTGTGGCGGTTGCAAACGCCTGGGAGGCGTCTCCGGGGTGTGGCCCCCCTCACGGACGGCGCCGCCACCGGCACCTGGAGGGTGGAAACGGACGCGTCGGGTCTACACGGAGGGGATCTTGCTGTGGGTTTGGCCCGGATGTTGCTCCCAGGTGTCCCTATGGGCTGACCTAACACAACCGAGTGGAGAGGTCCACTGGTCAAAGCCCGTCCGTGGAAAGTCAAAGGGCTAGATCTCGTGGTCAACCGCTTTAGGGTTAGGCGGGACGGGGGCCCTAGGGGTAGCAATGCCACCAGAGCGTCGCACCGGGACCTCATACACGCGGGGTGGTGTGGTGGCATATCTGAAGAGGCGGCACGCGTCTCCCGGGTGTGGCCCTCACGGACGGCGCCGCCGCCGGCACCTGGAGGGGGGAAACGGACGCGTCGGGTCTACACGGAGGGGATCTTGCTGTGGGTTTGGCCCGGTTGTTGCTCCCAGGTGTTCCTATGGGCTGACCAAACACAACTGGGTGGAGAGGTCCACTGGTCAAAGCCCGTCCGTGGAAAGTCAAAGGGCTAGATCTCGTGGTCAACCGTTCAGGTTAGGCGGGAAGGGGGCCCTGGGTAGTAGCAATGCCACCGAAGCATCGCACCGGGCCCTCATACATGCCGGGTGGTGTGGTGGCATGTCTGAAGAGGCGGCACGCGTCTCCGGGGTCTGTCCCCCCTCATGGAAGGCGATGACACAGTATAGTAGACTTTCTGCGGTAACGGTGCGGCGTGAATATTATTAAATACTCGGAGCGCGATAAAATCATGATTTTTTTTACACGACGTGGGCACATGTCCTATAGGAATGATGGTAATTTTTCATAATGTTTGGTGATGGAGAAGTATCTGAACACTTCCCTCTACGCGGATTGCCCTTCGCATGTCTACGACTGTGGCCGGCGGCCTCCGGGGGCTAGTATGCCGCCAATCTTGCGTACGTGGCCTCTCACAAGTCTAGAAGTGTTGTGGCTATTGCAAACGCCCGGCACGCGTCTCCGGGGTGTGGCCCTCGGACGGCGGCGTCGCCGGCACCTGGTGGGGGGAAACGGACGCGTCGGGTCTACACGGAGGGGATCTTGCTGTGGGTTAGGCCCGAATGTTGCTCCCAGGTGTCCCTATGGGCTGACCTAACACAACCGGGTGGTGTGGTGGCAGGTCAGAAGAGGCGGCACGCGTCTCCGGGTTGAGGCCCCCCTCATCGACGGCGCCGCCGCCGGCACGTGGAGGGGGGAAACGGACGCGTCGGGTATAGTGGGTTTTTCCGTCGGAATCAAGTAACAACAGAGTGGGTCGAGAAAACTGATGTGTTTTTGAAAGAGATATTCCATAGTCCAATGAAGATTGTGCCAGAATGCCCGTGTGCCAAATGTAAGAGACGTATGTGCAGAGATAAGAGTGAGATGACTAAGCACCTTCGCACGCATGGATTTATGCCGAACTTTAATATGCCGATAAACTTTGCCCAGTGGGACCGTGGTAGAGACGAGGTGATACGACAACGCGTCGCTGGTTATGAGGACGATGGGGTTAGAGACATGCTAGATGATGTCTTTGCTGCACAGCCGACACCTCCGTCACATTCAGCGAATGAACCGGAGGAGCCGGAGGAAACCGCAAAGGCCTTCCTGGATATCTTGGCCTCGTCAAAGAAACCTCTTTATGAGGGTGCCAAGCTCTCTATGCTGGATGCCATCTCGCAACTGATGGCAGTCAAGGCCGAGTACGGTTGTAGTCGAGGTTGCTTCAAAGCATTTCTGGGAGTATGGGCTAACAGCCTGCCTGAGGGCCATGAACGGCCGAAAACCATGTACGCTACAAAGAAAATCATGAAGGCGCTCTCCATGGATTATGAGAAAATACATGTTTGTCCAAAGAATTGCCTTTTGTTTAGGCATGAGTATGCGAATGACAACTACTGTAGGAAGTGCGGTTCCTCTCGGTATATTGAGGTGGTCGATGAGCAGGGCCAGAAGCAGCAGCTAAAAATCCCTGTGAAGGTTCTTCGGTATCTTGATTTTATAAAAAGACTACAGCGCCTTTTCATCAACGAGGAGTCTGCCAAAATGATGAAGTGGCACAAGGAAGGGAAAAGGTACAATCCAAATAAAATTGTACATCCATCAAAAGGTGAAGCATGGAAGTCATTCGATATAGAATACCCGGAGGAAGCAGCCGAGGCTGGGAATGTCAGAATTGCTATATCAGGTGATGGGTTCAATCCATATGGTATGTCGTCTAATCCATACAGCTGCTGGCCCAAGTTTGTTATTCCGCTCAATCTCCCTCCCGGCGCCATAATGCAACGCAAGACCATGTTCCTGTCACTTATAATTCCGGGGCCTGAATATCCGGGGAAGAATTTGAGTGTGTTTATGCAGCCATTGGTGGATGATTTGCACCATTCTTGGTACTTCCCGAGGTTGACATACGACCGGCATCTGCAGAAAAATTTCTTGATGAATGTTTGGCTACAGTATTGCATGCATGACTTTCCCGGCTATGCCCTATTCTGCGGATGGTGTACAAGTGGGAAGATGCCTTGCCTAGTGTGCATGCAGGCCTTGCGTTTCATTTGGCTGAAGAAGGGTGGCAAGTATGTTGCCTTTAACCTGCATCGACAGTCCCCCCCCCCCAGACCATCCTGATAGGGAAGACAAGAAGAACTTCACAAAAGGCCTAGTCGTCCATGAAGTAAACGAGATTCCAACGTTTTCTGGTGCGGATGTGCTTGCTCTGCTGAAAGCTCTTAAGCCTGTCGGCGAAGGGAAAGGCATGGGCAAATGCAAAGCCAAAGCCAAAGCCACAGGCGAAGACGAGGGTGAGGACGAGGGCAAAGGAAAAGGCAAAGGGAAAAAATGTTTTGGAGGATATGGTGAGACGCACAACTGGACTCACATTACCCCCTTCACGCAGCTTCCCTATTTCAAGGACCTCAAACTTCCATACAACATCGACGTGATGCACACCGAAAAGAATGTAACAGAGGCCCTTTTTCGCATGATCCTCAACATTCCTGATAAGACAAAGGATAATGTTAATGCTAGAGTCGATCAACAGAATATTTGTGATAGACCACGTCTACACATGCAGCCTCCCACAGGCAGTCAAAAATCTTGGTTCAAGCCAAATGCTAACTTCGTACTTAAAAAGGATAATAAGATGGAGGCATTCAAGTGGATGAAACACGTCATGAAGTTCACTGATGGTTATGCGTCGAATATAAGTAAGGGGGTCAATCTTTCAACGGGCAAAGTAACCGGGCTCAAGAGTCATGACTATCATGTGTGGATTGAGCGGATTATGCCGGTGATGGTTCGGGGCTATGTTCCTGAGCGTGTCTGGCGTGTGCTTGCGGAGCTCAGCCATTTCTTCCGCATGCTTAGTGCTAAAGAAGTATGTCCCAAGATGATAAAAGAAATTCATAAGAAGGTGCCGGAGTTGATATGTGAACTAGAGAAGATCTTCCCGCCAGGCTTCTTTACTCCGATGACACATCTCATTTTGCACCTCGCGAACGAGGTATTGTTTGGGGGCCCTGTGCAGAATCGTTGTCAGTACTGCCCTGAGAGACAGAACAAGCATCTGAGACAGAAATGTGGAAACAAAGCTAAGATTGAAGCTTCCATAGCTGAGGCAGTTATCCTAGAGGAGGTGGCAGACCTTAGGACAGCGTACTATCCGGACCATGTTCCCACGCTGCACAATAAGGAGTCTCGATACAATACAGAAGAACCCAAGTATAAACCCAGGCCGCCTCTATTCAGCGGGCAAGGTGGCAGGGCTGGATGCTCGACACCTTATATCATGCCACAAGATGAGTGGGAGGATGTCATGTTCTATATCTTGCACAACATCAAGGAAGTTGAGGATGAGTGGATGAGGTAATACCTTTGCACCATTCATGTAGTCAATTCGTTATGTTCACTTTGCCTCGTTCTAATACCGCTTTTCTTATTTTAGTCGATTCGTTGATGAAGAGTGGACGTTAATGCTGCCTCCTACTGAACCGGAGGCACTTGCTCTTCTCCGAAAGGGTGCCGATGGAAGGAAAAATTTTGTTGCGTGGTTCATGGAGAAAGTAAATTTTCACACTTCCCTATTACCCAAATCACCCTACAATTCCAATTAAACTCACGCACCCTATAATTTCAATTAAACTTGTAGGGAAAAGCTCCGAACAGATCAATGGATGAAGATTTGAGATGAGTTTCCATGGGTTTTAACAGTCGGGTCATGACATGCGAAACGTATGATGTGAATGGCTATCGCTTCCATACAGAGGAGCACCAGAACAGTAGGCCTAATCCCAAAACTATAAATACCGGAGTCTTCACTGAAGGAGATAATAAAGCAGATTACTACGGAAGGTAGGAAAAATATACGGGCTTACATTCAAACGTGGCCGCGAACCCCTAAGTCTCACTGTGTTCAAATGCCGATGGTTCGACCCCAAAAAGGGTCTAAGACATACGCCTTCTGTTGGTTTAGTTGAAGTTAAACCATCAACCATCTATGCCGGAGCTGATCTCTTTATCGCCGCTACCCAGGACACACAAGTATATTATCTGCCTTACCCATGCCAGAAAGAGTACCTAAATGGTTGGGAAGTTGTGTTTAATGTGTCGCCACATGGTAAGCTACCAGACCCGAACGATGATGATTACTACAACATAAACCCCATGACTGTAGGGTAATGCAGCAGAAAACAAAAATTTTCCGACCTACGCACCAGCCCAGGACCACTATGGAGACTGCATACAAGGTTTGATCATTTTCATTACCGACTCGTAGCGCAGCGGAAGTAGAGTCGATGATGATCGGCGGTGCAGATCCCCGCAGCTAGGATTTACAACCTCCCAACCGCGAGGATGTATACCCTCATCTTCCCTTCGGACAGCCCTCCGGGAGGCGGTCGAACAGTCCCCCGGACGGTGTCGCGGACAGCCCTTCGGGAGGACCTTCGAAACTCGAACGGTCACTCGGACAGCCCTTCGGGAGGACTCACAGAACTTGGACCGTCACTTGGACAGCCCTTCGGGAGGCACTCATGAACAGACCCTCGGGCACTAAGATCGAAACTACGACCTCTCTACAGAGTTGCACACATACGGTGTCATCTATCCGGCAGGGCTTCGCCGTCAAGAACTAGTTCCCACCGGAACCCAGACAGCCTTTCGGCTCTGCAAAACTATTTTGCGGGGAGGGAGAGAGAAGCCAGATCATGCAATGGCACTTGTATGTGAGAAGGAGTGAGTGTGTAGGGCTGCCCCTCCACCTCTATTTATAGGAAATCCCAAGGGGTAGGGTGGTTTTACAAGAAAACCCAAAAGCACATGAATGAAGTCCTTCCACAAGGACCCAAATGTGAAACAAGGGTACAAGAGGGGGCTCCAAGGAGGAGCCCCCATGTGGCCGGCCGCACCTAGGAGGCCCCCCCCCCAAGGGAGCCTCATCCATCCATGTCACCCCCCAAAAAATATCTTGGGACAAAACCCAAAATAATGGCTTTCCAAAAAGTAACCCAAAAAGCACTTTCACTATTCATGACGACATTTTTCAGCGTCCGTTCGAACTGAAAATATTTATGTGGGCTTAGAACATTTCCACTACCCACTAAAATAATTTTCAACGCGTTCTGGAACAATTCCAGTTTAGTGATTTCATCTGCGAAAAGCATCTGAAGCGGTTCCGGCAGCTCCGGAACATTTCCGGTTTTTCTTCCAGAAAATTCCCAAAAGTTTCCAGAATGATTCTGGCACCCTCCAAGAATTATCTGGCATGTACCGAAACCAATTTGACTTAATGGAATACCCCGAAACAACTTTTCAGTTTCACCGAAACTCATCCGGTGTTCTCTCTACGGAACTTTTCCGCTGTCCGAAACTTTTTCGGTGTCCGAAACTTTTTCGGTGATTTTCTCTCAGACTCCCTGTCTAGTATTCAGCAGATAGATGACCCTTAAGCGTGTGACCCTATAGGTTCGGTGAAGTATAGACATGACACGGAACCCCTTCCGATCAATGATCAACATCGGAGCCGTGGACACCCATATTGACCCCTATACCCACACGAATGAATATTCGAGTGAACCTCCAGTTGCCGTGTGCTATTCCTGTTGCTTCGCGATATGTTACAAATACCCGAGGTGAGACATGTTGTCATTCCCGTGGATCAACAACTTGTCCACTATGCTAGTTACCTCGTTACCGGTATTGTTCTCTTTTCTCGTTACCGTGTTCCGGCATCCCCGTGATCAAATCACAAAGTGTCTGGCCAGACGATGATGGATACCGTAACACCGAGAGGGCCCAAAGATATCTCTCCATCGTCGGAGGAGCAAATCCCAATCTTGAGCTATCAAGTTACTTGACATACTTTCCCATGAACCCGTAAGCCGCCGTAATAGCCATCCAGTTACGGATGACGTTTAACAAACCCCAAAGTTCATGAAGCAAGCATGAAGAAACTCGATACTCTCATGGTCTAAGGAATCATGCAGACATTAACCATCTCTGTGTTATTAACCATTAACTTGTGACGAATGAATCTCATAGCATAACATCAATCGGGTCGATTCAACACAAATGTTCTTATAACATTGTGCCCTCAAAGTTGCTGGCATAGACATGCCCATGATAAGGAAAACAGAACCATCATGCAACACTTGAGCCAGTCATAGAGGCTTGACTAGGAATACATTTTATCGTTTATTATCCCACACGTGCATATGAGTTTTCCTCCAAGCCTCGTTTTATTTGTAGACTCGAGAATCATTGCAGTTATAGCATGGAACATAAACATAATTATGAACAGGGAGATAATCAATAACATTTATTATTGCCTCTAGGGCATATCTCCTACAGACTCCCACTTGCACTAGAGTCAATAATCTAGTTAATGCTAATGCACTTCACACCTGTGGCACACCGGTGTAAATATGCTTCGCATGTGGTATAGCCTGATGTCCAACGGATCTGACGACTTCAGCTCCGTGTGTATCTTTGCGTATCCTCGCGTTTTTACGCTTTCACAAAATTCATATTTTGTGTGGACTTGGCTTTGTATGTATGTGAATCACAGGTCGAACCTGGATTCCTCAGACTGAGTTATGGAGCAACTACCCGCAGTAGTGTCCCATTGACAAAAGCCATCTTGGAACCATACTAAGTTCATGAATGAACTCTATGATTCAACATCTTCTTTGTCGCTTTAAAAGCAGCAACATACTTCGCCTCTATTATAGAATTCGCCACAGTAACTTGTTTGAACAAATTCCAACTAACTGTGCCACCAGATTGTGTGTTACACAAAACCCTCAATTTAAATCGAAGATCGCATGGACCATGGATGAAGACTGTATCGATGTAACCTTTTACAACGAACTCTTCATGATCTCCGCTTGCGAGAAAACATGTCATCAGTGCTATTATAGTACTCAATGACCCTTTTTCACTGTTGTCCCATGATCGGTACTTTTGATCACTTTGGTATCTATACTCGCAACAACTTTGGGAGTATTGGACATATCTGGTTTGTTTTTACATACCATGGAATACATGATTTATCCAAACACAAGAGTGTGTGGAATCTCCATCATGTATTCTGCTCATCAGTGTTTTGGGACACCGAGTATTGCAAAAACTCTTTCCATGTGACTTCGGCAAGAATCACTCCTTGACGTTTTTAATGCTAAAAGGTTTTAGCATCTTGTCAATATGTATCTTTGCTCAGCCCCATTAGGTAAATCTATCTCCATAGATCATCATGCCTAATATAAAGGCTATTTAGCCCAAGCACTTCATCGAAAAACTATTTTCAAATGAAGTCCTAATTCGTGTCAAGAAATTTATTTCCAATTAACAATGTGTCAAGCACACAATGGTTTTTAGAAATTTATTATGCTCCCACTTACTTTCTTGAATCACAAGCATCTTCGTTACCTATTGATGAAGTCAAACCCTTTTGACCATTTCATCAAAACACGAAGATTCCAACTCCATTATGCTCTCTTCTGTCCATTGCTGGAACTCTGAAGTTTGCACACTCACTAGCATCCTCTGGAATGACAAAATACCTTGGACTGTAACACATGCAAGTCCTTGGTTTCATTTCCATCATATGGAAATCCTATTGTCATCCATGTTTCATATCTCACGACTGAAATATGTATTAATTGCTAGTTCAACCCGAACCGACTTTAAGCATCGCTACGGTGAAACAACCTCATCGCAGTCAACTCCTTGAACTTGTTATTTCAACAAGTCGAGCTTTATAAATAAAACATTTTTATCCGTATTAGTTTTAAGTTCCATAAATATTCGTTAGACTCTAAGTCTTCCGAAAGGTGTATCAAGGTTTTAATCTTGAATCACTTATATGGAAACTAACTCGGGTTGTATTGGCATTCAGCCAATTCCGGAGTCAGGGCCCATCAACGCTTCCTTGTGTATCGTAGGTATACTGTTGTCTGACAACAATATCTCATCTGCGCACCTGAGAGGTTTGCACGAGCCTTGCCTACGTGGTTGAGCTGCAAGTTTGACCGAAGTCCATACATTTTATTGTAGAGACTTCCGTATCAGTCGCAGTAGGAAACACTGGAATTACTTCCAAGGTCTCTTTCCTTTGACCTGATGACGGAGATACTGGTTATCTCGTCGAGTTGCATTATTCTCCCACTCACCTTTTTAAAAGAACCATTTTCTTCAAAAAGCATACCGTTCTTTGTGGCAAACCTATTTGCCTCGGTATAGTGAGGGAGGAATACCCAATTGCTTGGGATGACCTACAAAGTAGCACTTGTCTGATTTGGAATAGGTTTGTAACCTTTTACACAAGCCCCATATTCCAAATGTTAAGAAAAGATATAACATGGTTGGGCGTACCATACCATGGTGTCATTTCAACAGACCGATGGAGCTCTTTTCAGTGTAAAAGCCGCAGTCTCTAAAGCATCACTCTTTAAAAGGGATAATGGCAAATTTATTTATGTCATCTTTGATCTTACCATGTCATAAATGGTTCGATTACATCTTCACGGACTTTCCACTTGCAGTGGTGCTCCGGGAGGTGCAAATTATGAAACCCCTTTCACAACTAATCAGACATTCGCTAAACTTGTAACTCAAATATTCCTTTCTGCAATCGAATTGTAGAAACATAATTTTCTTGTTACAATAACTTCTACTTCATTTTTGAAAACCTTTCGAATGATTTCAAAAGATCCAGACTTACGTCCCATCAAGCAAATATCCATATATCTACTTGAGTCATTTCTGAAGATAGTAAATCCACTACTTGCAACATTTATCGAACTACACACATCAAATGTATGATCACCAATAAGTTTGTTGTTCGTTCCTTATGGCCTGTGAACGGTATTTCAGTCACTTCACTTTTCGGAGAAAAGTTGCAAGTGTCAGATGATTCAAAATCAAACGACTTCAAAATCCATCATAATGGAATTTTCCATGCGGGTTTCTCCAATGTGACCAAATGCAGTGCCACACTTGTGTGGTATTCTTTAAGTCTTGCGACATTTAGCGTCAGTGTTATGGATGTATCATATTACCATCAATATTCATAACATACGTCCCATCTTGGATGGAAGCATGGCCCTTCATGTTATTCATAATACTGAACAACAATTGTTCTTTTTATGAACAACCCTTTTGCAACAAACATTTTGCAATGGGCTAGAGTGTATGAAAGTCTAAAATGAATTATGAAAGTAAAAACAGAGGTAATATATTATTATCATTTATTCATAACATGCATCTCATTCTCAATGAAAGTATGGCCCTTAGTTATTCATAACATCGAACATAAAAAGTTCTCTTATGAACAACCTTCTTGCAAGATTACTTTATGCAAAGGCTAGAGTTTGTAAAACTCTAAATGAATTATGAAAATAAATACAGACGGTAATACACCGATGGAAGGTATAGTAACATTTACTATGTTCCCTGTGTATACCTAAACCTCATTCCTGGCTAGTCTTTCTGGCCATAGTAGTTCTTACATCGAGTTGCAACAGAATGCAATCGAGCGGGTATCTCTATGATTAACTCACAATACCCAAGAATCAGTGATTAACAAATTAATCATAATTCCCAAGAACTATATCTTTGACTAGCCTTCCATACATCAAAAACTTGTATGACATTCATACATGAGCTGGATATTCCAGTCTTCTTTCTTTCTGCCATTATACTTCTAACAGTTTAACTTTTAGTATTTCTCCTACTCTCAGAAGAAGCACCCAACTTAAGAGTGGTGTTAGCCCTGGACTTCCTAGGCGTGAAAGTTTCACTAACACCCTTCGGACACTTCCTTTCTCTTTAAGTTGTTGTTTTATTCACCTTTCATCATATGACAGGCGTTCTTCTGGATCCCTCTCTTATCAGTCTAATGCATAGTAAACTCCTTTACTAATAGTTTGCAAACAAACATTGCTTTGGATATCTCATATCTTTTAGCCTTTGTCTGTCTCTGAAAATGATTTTTAGATTCCATGAATATCACATAACTATCCAAACTTTCGAAGTTCGGGTCTCATGGAAGCAAACATATTGCACTTGACTGAAACGGAATTCTAGCTTTTGGATCGAAGGACGAGAGTCACATGATCCATAGCATAAGCGAGAGAATACCGAAAGTATGCGATAGGACAAAGTCCTTCTCGGCACTCTTGAGGACAATCCTCACATTACATTACCAACCGTAAAGTTTTAACCAGATATTTAACAGCTATTCATTTTTAATAGGGAAGGTGGAAACGAGAGCCATTATTCTACAACTATTATGCAAACCACACTTAGACAGTGTTCATAATTAATTGCACTAAGAATTAAACAAGTTAATTCAACAGTGCGCTCCCACTCAAATCAATATCTCTCATAATTGATTGTGAGTGATACAAGACCCGCATTTCCATTCAATGCCATTGAACGAGATGAACACTGATGGCGCAAACTTCAATCGGTAGGCAAACTTGCCGATCACATCTCTATGTGACTCTTGTTCATCTTTCGATGGGCGTGTTCCGAGCTCAGGGAGATCCTTCCAGAACGTCAAGACAACCAAGTGATCTTGCTGTGAGGTCTCAACTCACCCGCCTCACACATCCCTAATCGTTCGTACCCAGGGAGATCCTGTGATACCCCGAAAAGTTAGGTGCCGTGACGGTGCTACACTTGGGAGAACACTAACTACTTGATATTTTTGTGAGAGATCACCCTAATAAAAAGCGACTACCGCGCAATCAAGAAGGGTGCATCATAAGGGATAAACATCTCAGGCAATTCATAATAGCATGATATGGTATGGCCCTTTCTGACGGAGAAGTCTTGTATTTCTTCGTCTTCGGCATTCGCGTCGGTGTTCACCTTCGCGAAGATTGCCACCACCTTGTCGATGCACCAGATAATATTGCTATCTCTATAGCTAATAAAATAATGCATTACAACAAGGTTGACACACAGGTCATTTAAAGTGCAATCATATGGCTCCAGCCATCATGCCGAATCATGACACGCAGGTTATGTTAATTAATTTACATCATATAGTCATCTCATACATAATCAAATTATTATGAGCATTGCTATACCACATCATATGCACATGCAAACCCTCCTGCAAAACCAAGTTAGTGTCTCTAATCGGTTCATGCAAAAACTTGTTTTACGTGGCTTCTAAGGTTTCGAAACAAACCGAAGCTACCAACGTCCATCATCAAGTATGATAATTCAAGTCGCTAGATTAACTTTCCAGGGTGTATGAAAACTGAGATAATAAAAGCTCGAGCCCCATACTAAACTTCGTCATACGCATGACCCCCGTGTAGATCATATCTGCATTGCCCATTCGTCTGCGAAATTTCATCTTTCCTTTTAACTACAGTGGAATTCAATGAACTGTTAGCACTTCGTTGATCAATCATGATCGCGGATTGCCAGAACATTGAAACTCCACCATGCTGTTATCAAGATCAGAAATATGCAAATTCCAGGGAAGCAACAAGAACATCGGGTAACAGATTTCATCTGCTACCCGCACAAATAATTTTCAGTAATAGAACTCATCTACTACCTAATTATATTGTGCAACACCCATACATCACTATGTATTCTAGATTGCAACCTGCATCTATGCATAGCACGGCTCTTGATGCCACTGTAGGGTAACGCAGCAGAAAACAAAAATTTTCCGACCTACGCACCAGCCCAGGACCACTATGGAGACTGCATACAAGGTTTGATCATTTTCGTTACCGACTCCTAGCGCAGCGGAAGTAGAGTCGATGACGATCGGCGGTGCAGATCCCCGCAGCTAGGATTTACAACCTCCCAACCGCGAGGATGTATACCCTCGTCTTCCCTTCGGACAGCCCTCTGGGAGGCGGTCGAACAGTCCCCCGGACGGTGTCGCGGACAGCCCTTCGGGAGGACCTTCGAAACTCAAACGGTCACTCGGTCAGCCCTTCGGGAGGACTCACAGAACTTGGACCGTCACTTGGACAGCCCTTCGGGAGGCACTCACGAACAGCCCCTCGGGCACTAAGATAGAAACTACGACCTCTCTACAGAGTTGCACACATACGGTGTCATCTATCCGGCAGGGCATCGCCGTCCAGAACTAGTTCCCACCGGAACCCAGACAGCCTTTCGGCTCTGCAAAACTATTTTGCGGGGAGGGAGGGAGAAGCCAGATCATGCAATGGCACTTGTATGTGAGAAGGAGTGAGTGTGGAGGGCTGCCCCTCCACCTCTATTTGTAGGAAATCCCAAGGGGTAGGGTGGTTTTACAAGAAAACCCAAAAGCACATGAATGAAGTCCTTCCACAAGGACCCAAATGTGAAACCAAGGCACAAGAGGGGGCTCCAAGGAGGAGCCCCCATGTGGCCGGCCACACCTAGGAGGGCCCCCCCCAAGGGAGCCTCATCCATCCATGTCACCCCCCAAAAAATATCTTGGGACAAAACCCAAAATAATGGCTTTCCAAAAAGTAACCCAAAAAGCACTTTCACTATTCATGACGACATTTTTCAGCGTCCGTTCGAAATGAAAATATTTATGTGGGCTTAGAACATTTCCAGTACCCACTAAAATAATTTTCAACGCGTTCTGGAACAATTCCAGTTTAGTGATTTCATCTGCGAAAAGCATCTGAAGCGGTTCCGGCAGCTCCGGAACATTTCCGGTTTTTCTTCCAGAAAATTCCCAAAAGTTTCCAGAATGATTCTGGCACCCTCCAAGAATTATCAGGCATGTGCCGAAACCAATTTGACTTAATGGAATACCCCGAAACAACTTTTCAGTTTCACCGAAACTCATCCGGTGTTCTCTCTGCGGAACTTTTTCGCTGTCCGAAACTTTTTCGGTGTCCGAAACTTTTTCGGTGATTTTCTCTCAGACTCCCTGTCTAGTATTCAGCAGATAGATGACCCTTAAGCGTGTGACCCTATAGGTTCGGTGAAGTATAGACATGACACGGAACCCCTTCCGATCAATGATCAACATCGGAGCCGTGGACACCCATATTAACCCCTGTACCCACACGAATGAATATTCGAGTGAACCTCCAGTTGCCGTGTGCTATTCCTGTTGCTTCGCGATATGTTACAAATAGCCGAGGTGAGACATGTTGGCATTCCCGTGGATCAACAACTTGTCCACTATGCTAGTTACCTCGTTACCGGTATTGTTCTCT
This sequence comes from Thinopyrum elongatum, assembly GCA_011799875.1. Taxonomy (NCBI): domain Eukaryota; kingdom Viridiplantae; phylum Streptophyta; class Magnoliopsida; order Poales; family Poaceae; genus Thinopyrum; species Thinopyrum elongatum. The sequence continues at coordinate 26,563,589 of CM022297.1, read as the reverse complement.
TTTCTCGTTACAGTGTTCCGGCATCCCCGTGATCAAATCACAAAGTGTCTGGCCAGACGATGATGGATACCGTAACACCGAGAGGGCCCAGAGATATCTCTCCATCGTCGGAGGAGCAAATCCCAATCTTGAGCTATCAAGTTACTTGACATACTTTCCCATGAACCCGTAAGCCGCCGTAATAGCCATCCAGTTACGGATGACGTTTAACAAACCCCAAAGTTCATGAAGCAAGCATGAAGAAACTCGATACTCTCATGGTCTAAGGAATCATGCAAACATTAACCATCTCTGTGTTATTAACCATTAACTTGTGACGAATGAATCTCATAGCATAACATCAATTGGGTCGATTCAACACAAATGTTCTTATAACATTGTGCCCTCAAAGTTGCTGGCATAGACATGCCCATGATCAGGAAAACAGAACCATCATGCAACACTTGAGCCAGTCATAGAGGCTTGACTAGGAATACATTTTATCGTTTATTATCCCACACGTGCATATGAGTCTTCCTCCAAGCCTCGTTTTATTTGTAGACTCGAGAATCATTGCAGTTATAGCATGGAACATAAACATAATTATGAACAGGGAGATAATCAATAACATTTATTATTGCCTCTAGGGCATATCTCCTACAATGACATATGAGGGAGTGTTCTTTCAAGAGCAACATGATGACGTGGTACGAAACAAGGACGATGATGACTTGGGTTATGTTGACCTAGACCCAAACGATGACGACACACGGATTGATGGTGAGGGAGTTGTGAATCAAAGAGACATAATTATGCTTGAAAAGTTAAATGAAGACGCTGACGATGAGGAAGAGCCTCCACCTCCGTCAGACAACGAAGAAGATATGCGTGATAGTGATATTGAGACCGGTCGACAAATAGATTACAATAGCGATGATTCATATGGGTTCTAGAAAATGTAAGTTCTTTTAATGATCATTACAATAGTATGCTTAATGTGCTCTTCTGTTATTAATGTTCTTTCCTGTATGCTTGTTTATTTGATATCCTTACTAATTGTTTATTCTCTTCTCAATGCAGGTTTGCTAATCATGGGCAAGTCCAGCGGCGCCGGTTTCCTCAGTAAATTCAAAAGACTTACTCGGAGTGGATGAGCCCACAAGGTTCCCCCCCGACTACGCGAGGATGACACCTCACAAGGAGGTCGAGGGGTCGGGGGAGGAGACCCTAGAGGAGGAGGGGTTGGGGGATAGCCCCTAGAGGAGGAGGAGGTGGGGGGAGAGCCCCTAGAGGAGGAGGAGGTGGAGGGAAGCGCTAGTGGCTCCGGCTGCGGACCCCAGTCTCCCGCGGGCTAGACTTAGGGCGAGAGGCTGCCTCCTTCCGGATCCATTGCTACAATCTCGCTTCATGGTTGCCTTTGAAGAATAGTTCATAAGCTGTAAGGCAGGGGTGTCACAAAAACTCTGGGCCGTGTCCGAAATGGGGGGGGGGTCTTCTTCGATGCCCTCCTATACTGAGGCACCTTCTGAGTTTGAGGAGGAGGAGTATGTTCCTTACGAGGAGGAGGGTGAGGAGGAGGAGGGCGAGGAGGAGGAGTGCGAGGAGGAGGGTGAGGAGGAGGGTGGTGGAGGGCAGGGTGAGGAGGAGGGTGGAGGGGAGGTTGACCCCAAGTTGTGGGGTTACTTGCCGTCGGGTGCTCCGAAGGGGTGGCTGTGTGGTATTGCAGAACTACCTACACCACCTTCTATCGAGGCCAACAAGTGGCTCATTGAACCCAAGGGGACAGAGTAAGTGCCTCTCAATCATATTTTGAACACATGCCAACATTTTCTTAGTGTACACATGCTAATTCTTTGATTTTCTTTTGCAGGAACTGGATCCTTCATGGACAGGGCCGTAAACCGAACAGCCTTATCACTGTCCTATTGAAGGAGTTTTGGCCAGGCCTATTCTGCCCGAGGCCAGACAGGGACCCGGAGCTGCGGGTTTTGGCCATGAGCTGGGCCCACTACGAGGCTGCCAGCGTCGCGGAGTACGGGACAGCCGCTAAGGCCGTGATCACCAAATTTTGGGTAAGTTCTCTTCAGAATCACTTGTCTTCAGTTTTGTTCATAGTTTAACATCGAATCACTCAACGCATGCTTTGTTTGCTTCTGGTTTTATGCATGATTGCAGCAATTCTATAGAGTTCTTGACGAGCACAAGGCCAGAGCCGACGTGGTCTTGCTGGCTGCGACGAAGAAGAAAGCTCGTCAGTTGTAGTACGAGGTGCGCTGGGTTGCCGTCTCGCACTACTACCACACCTACCTTCATCAAAAGATGAGAAAAAGTTAAGCGCAGAAGCAAGGACTTACCTTGAACAGGGAGCAGTAGATGAAGGTAATATTAGAGACTTTTCATTCCAACGTATAAGCAGTCAATATCATTGTTTCGTGCTCACATGTCATACTTCCATTATTTAGGTTATTCCTCCCTGGTGCTTTGGAAAGGATGATGGATGGGTGAGTTTGGTGGATAGGTGGCTCGGCGAGGATGCAGAGTTTGTAGCCAAGAACAGCAAGGCCCGGGCTAACCGTGGAAAAGACGGGACACACGGCCAAGGAAACAAGAACCAATGGGGCTTTAAGGCCTTGAAGGTATATCTATATGCATGATGCATTTTTGTTCTTCTTTTTACCGTCATGTTCTTATGTATGGCTAACTTCTGTTTGACGTTGCAGGAGGACAAGTTGAAGTGGCCGCTCTCAGACATTGAGTCGTGGAAGCTGGCCCACAAGCGGAGTGATCGCAAGGCCGGCAAGAGCCAGTACTACGGCAAGACCGAGGAGCACCTGGAGTCTTACACTCAGCAGTTTCAGAGGTTGCATCCTGGTCCGGATGCTCCTGACGTCGTCCAGTCTCAGATCGATGACACGGCAGTGGTGGCCATCCAGCCGAAGTCCCATGGCCGGTATCCGTGTTTCGATGGCTTGATCACTCCTTCGGTCTCGTACACACGGCTTCGGGCTAGCAACCCGAGCCCGTTAGAGAGTACGGGGTGTTCGCAGCCTCCCTTAGCCCGCCAGCATGCTGTAAGTACTTCCCCTTTATCTTCTTTCTCTCTAACTTTCTCAGTTTATTTTCTGCATTGCTCACTTAGAAACAACCTAAATTTTGTAGGCATATAAGGCCTCTATCGAGCATAGGAATCTCGAGGTGCGGGAGTACTTGCAATGAGTGAAGGCAAACGATGATTACAATCGTCAGATGATGACGGTTAGTTTTGCCCTCTTAAAACCAAGCTAAATTTTTGCACTTTCATTCCTTTTGACCTTCTAGTTTGCTTGTTTAACTAACATCCAGGCTATGTTGGCGTCTTGGAGTAACCACACAGATCCACCACAAATGGGACTCCCACCACCACCTGCGGGAGAACCCCAACACGTGCCCATGTTCGATGAATGGGTGGCACTAGGCAGTGATACTCCGGTTAGTACATTTGCCTAACTACTGACAAACTAGTTCTCGTTCATTCAACACTATCATATCATATTTACCGTTAGAATTTTAGGAGATATGCCCTAGAGGCAGTAATAACCGTTATTTTGTATCTCCAAGTTTGTAGTGAGTGTTTATGTTCCATGCTATAACTGCTATCACTACTGGAATTAGTTTATTTGCCGTCTGCTGGCTGACGGCAAAGAAGGTCTTTGCCGTCCGCTTACGTAAAACGGACGGCAAAGAAATGGCTGATGGCAAAGACCTTCTTTGCCATCAGCCATTTCTTTGCCGTCTGCTAGCGGACGGCAAAGAATCTATGCCGTCAGCTGGCGGACGGCAAAGAGAATAAAGCGGATGGCAAAGGTGCGCGGACGGCAAAGAGTTGACCTAACTAACGGCCGAGCCCCACCCCGCCCCGCCCCGCTCTCTCTCTCTGTTTCTGTCTTCTCTCCCCGACGACCACCGCCACCCGCCGCCGCCCCTGCCACCAGCCACCCGCCGCCGCCCCCACCACCTGCCGCATCCCCCTTGCCCCGCCACCCGCCCACCCACCGCCCTTCGCCCCTTCACCCCGACCACCCGCCCCCCCCCTTGCCCGACCACCCCCACCACCTCCACCGCCCCCCTGCTCCTTCGCCCCTCGCCCCGTCGCCCCGCACCCCTCCCCTGTGGCGCCCCAACCTCCACCGCGCCCCCTCGCCCCTTCCACGTCGGCCACCCGCGCGCCGTCCACCGCCCCCCCCTCCCCTGGCTTGCCTCCCCGCCCCGCGCCTCCCGCCGCGTCCTCCGCCTCCCCCTCCACCCCCCCCTCCTCCACCCGCCGTCCCATCCACCGGCCGCCCCACGCTTCCTCCACCGGCGATCCCCTGCAGGTGAGTTCTTCCCCCCCTTTTTTTAGTTTCTTTTAGTTTAGTTTCTGTTTTAGTTATAGTTATAGTTATAGTTTATAGTTTTAGTTTAGTTTTAGTTTTAGTTTGTTTTAGTTTTAGTTTATTTTAGTTTAGTTTATTTTAGATTAGTTTTAGTTTTAGTTTAGAAGAAGAAAGAATAGAAGGAGGAGGAGGGAGGAAGAGGAGAAGAAGAAGAAGAGAAGAAGAAAAGAAGAAGAAAAGAAAGAAAAAAGAAGTAGACAGAAGAAGAAGAAGCGAAAAAGAAGAGAGGAAGACGCCGACGCCGAAGCCGACTAAGCAATCATCTGCCGCGGCGTCTGCTGACGTTTCGCCTCTCTGCAGCCCTTCCGGCTGCTGTCGGCTCTCCCCCCTACTCCCTCTTCTCGGTTGCTCAGCCTCGCGCCGAGAAAGAGGCAAAAAGAGCAAAAATAAGAAGCAGATAAGAAAAGAAGAAGCAGAAAAAGCACCAACCTTACACCTCCCGCCACCCCGACCCCGCCCCCCCGACCCCCTGACCCCCAACAAAACAAAAACCGACCCCTTCCCACCCTACAGCCCACACACTCCTCCCCACATCCCCTACCCTTACCCCCTACACCCTTCCCAACCCCCCGCGCCCCCCCGCTCCCGCCACCAACCTTCACTCCCCGTACCACACCCCTAGCCCCTCGCCCCCTCCGCCCCGACACCCCGACACCCTGACACGCCGATCGACCCCGACACCCTGACACCACACCACACCCCGACCCCAACGGGGTCATATATTTGTGAATTATGAGTTAGGTCGTATATTTTTCGATTTTGTTATGCAAAACATCATATATATTTGTGTTGATCGGGTGTATTTAAATGTGCAGTTGTTTCGTCGCTGCGAGGGTGTGCTGTTTGACGACCTCCCTGTGCGTTCGACGAGCTCCTCCCCTGCGTTCGTTGGTGAGCACAAATGACATCTCCTCCCCCTTCATTTGCTCTGTTCCGGTCTTCGTGCCGATGAAACTCGCTAGCTATAGGTGTCAATCATCAGTATGCGTAACCACTATGCGTCTCCCGTTCGAAAGGGTTACATCTATAAATATGCATGCATTTGCATATTTATAATCGTGATTCTTTTGAATTGTCCAACGTTATCCATGGACAGCCCGAGTATGTGTAGATTGGGTTCGCTTTCCCATATGCTCTACTCCGGATCCGATGCAGAATATCGTCAGTGCCTCCCTGTTGTTCTCCGGGTACACATCCTCTCTGCTTATTGCCGAGACATGTATCAGGAGAACAGCGGGGAGGTGCTGCCGAAATTTTGCGTCGGATCCGGAGCAGAGCATGGGAAAACGAACCCAATCTACACATACTCGGGTGGGATTAGGACCTATCTTTACCTATTAGCGTGTAGGTTGCATGGACGTAATAAAACTGACAAACTCCATTAACTGATGGATATGGTTTGCTTAATTATGTATATATTTCTTGTGTGTCCAGTAGGAAGTCAATATGAGTGCAGCATGCTCCCGACAAGCATCGACCAATCATTCTACGTCTGCCAATGGCGGAACCCCGACCAGTCCTTCACCTTCGTCTGCCACTGGCGCAACCCCGACCATTCCTACACCTCCGTGATAACGGTATTTTTCTTCTTATTTAGCCTGTTTAGTCCATTTTTGACATAATTTAGCCTATTTAGTCCATAAATGACATAATAAGATGAAGAAAATCAAGGAAGAGGAAGGAAAGAAGGAATAGGAAGAAAAGAAGAAGAAGAACTTCTTCTTCTTCTTCTTCTTCTTTTCTTATTCTTCTTCTTCTTCTTCTTCTTCTTCTTTTCCTCCTCTTACTTGTTTTTATTCGTAAATGGCATAATAACCTTGCTAACCTCATAAATGTCATATACTTAGCTTGTTGTCCTCTAAAATGACACAATAAGCTTAGTTAGGTCAAAAATGGCATAATTAGCTAGGTTAGCTCAAAAATGACCAAGTTTAGCGAGGTTAGCTCCAATATGATCCATTTAACCTATGTTAGCTCCAAAATGACCTATTTGCCTAGCTTAGCTCTAAATTTACCTACACACTTAGCATTTTACCTACCTTAGCCCAAAAATGGCATTTTTGCCTACATTAGTTAGAAAAGAAGAAGATAAATAATAGGAGAGGAGAGAAAGAAAGAGAAGATAAATTCTTCTTCTTCTTCTTTTCCTCCTCTTCCTTTTCTTCTAGCTAGTCTTCTTCTTCTTCTTCTAACTTACATCTTTCCCAATTTGCAGATTTGCTTTACATGAGGAAGCTTGGATTCATGGAGTGTACTATTCTTCTGGTGCTTCCTTTTGTTTATGAAAACTTGTTTGGATATGTATGTCTATATGGATATGTTGTTGGAAACTTGTTTCTGGTTATGTATGTATATATGGATATGCTGGACTTTGTTGAACTATGTAGTTGGATATATATGTTGGATTTGATGAAATATGTTGTTGGACATGTTGTTATATGTTGTTGGATATGTTGGATATGTATGTATGTATATCTGTGTGTGAAATCCTGTCAAATTAAATGGATTCAAATAAAAACAGGGGATATATAGCCTCTTTGCCGTCTGTCAGCAGACGGCAAAGAGCTTTGCCTCTTTGCCGTCCGCTGGCAAACGATAAAGAGCGCCGTTAACCCCCTAACGGCTCTCACCCCACCCCACTGCTGTCCATGATCTTTGCCGTCTGCTGGCCTCCGACGGCGGACGGCACAATACTTTGCCGTCCGTTTCCAAGAAGCAGACGGCAAAGGAGGCCTTTGCTGGCACTCGTTCAGGCGGACTGTTTGCCGTCCGCTGGCTGATGGCAAATCATTTTGCCATCCGGCATGTATGCCTTTGCCATCCACCATGGCAGACGGCAAAGAAGCTGATCCCAGTAGTGTATGATTCTCGAGTCTGCAATAACACGAGGCTCGGAGGGAAACTCATATGCACGTATGGTATAATAAATAGTAAAATGTATTCCTGGTCTTGCCTCTAAGACTGGCTCAAGTATTGCATGATGATCTTGTTTTCCTGATCATGGGCATGGATGTGCTGGCAATTTTGAGGGCACATTGTTAGTAGAACACTTGTGTTGAATCGACCCAGATTGATGTTATGCTATGAGTTTCTATCATTACAGGTTTATGGTTAATAACACAGAGATAGTAAATGTTTGCATAATTCCTTAGACCATGAGAGTATCCAGTTCCTTCGTACTTGCTTCGTGAACTTTGGGGTTTGTTAAACGTCATCCGTAACTGGGTGGCTATTACGGCAGCTTACGTGTTCACGGAAAAGTATGGCAAGTAACGGGATAGCTCAAGATTGGGATTTGCTCCTCCGATGATGGAGAGATATTCTCGGGCCCTCTCGGTGTTATGGTATCCATCAACGTCTGGCCAGACACATTGTGATTTGATCACCGGGATGCCGGAACACGGAAATGAGAAAAGAGAACAAAACCGGTAACGAGGTAACTTGCATAGTGGACAAATTTGTTGATCCATGAGGATGCAATAAATCTCACCTCGGGTGTTTGTGACATATCGCGAAGCAACAGGAATAGCACACGGCAACTGGAGGTTCAATCGAATATTCATTCGTGTGGGTATAAGGGTCAATATGGGTGTCCACGGCTCCGATGTTGATCATTGATCGGAAGGGGTTCCGGGTCATGTCTATACTTCACCGAACCTATAGGGTCACACGCTTAAGGGTCATCTATCTGCTGAATACTGGACAGGGAGTCTGAGAGAAAATCACCGAAAAAGTTTCGAACAGCGGAAAAGTTCCGCAGAGAGAACACCGGATGAGTTTCGGTGAAACTGAAAAGTTGTTTCGGGGTATTCCATTAAGTCAAATTGGTTTCGGGATGTCCCTGATAATTCTTGGAAGGTGCTAGAATTATTCTGGAAACTTTCTGGAATTTTCTGGGATGAAAACCGGAAATGTTCCGGAGCTGCCGGAGCCACTTCAGATGCTTTTCGCATATGAAAATCACTAATCTGGAATTGTTTCAGAATGCGTTGAAAATTATTTTAGTGGGTACTGGAAATGTTCTAAGCCCACATAAATATTTTCAGTTTGAACGGACGCTGAAAAATGTCGTCGTGAATAGTAAAAGTGCTTTTTGGATATTTTTGGAGAGCCACCTTTTTGGACTTTTAAAAGCTTCTAGAAGGGAAAGGCTTGCAAGGGAAGGAACCCCATTTGGGGGGGGGCCTAAGGGGTGGCTGGCCACATGTGGTGGAGCTCCATGGAGCTCCACATGGCCTCCCATTATGACCTAAATGCCCATGGGGTGTGACCTAATGCATGGGTTTTTGGTAATTTTTGGAGGCACACTACACCTTGGCTTTCCTATAAATAGAGGAGGTGAGGGCTGCCATCTCTTCATCCCTTGCTCTCATACACATGCTATGCTTTGCTAGCTCTCTCTCTCCCTTCCACGAAAAGAGTTTTTCGTAGAGCCGAAAGGTTGTCTGGGTTCCGGCAGGAACTAGTTCTGGACGGTGGAGCCCTGCCGGATAGCTGACACCATATGTGTGCAACCCCGTAGAGAGGTCGTAGTTTCGATCCTTTTTGCCCGAGGGGCTGTTCGACTGCCCTCCCGGAGGGCTGTCCAAGTCTCCATTCGAGTTTCGAGGGTCCTCCCGTAGGGCTGTCCGCGACATCGTCCGGGGGACTGTCCTACCGCCTCCCGAAGGGCTGTCCGGTGAGGGAGTACATCCTCGCGGTTGGGAGGTTGTAAATCCTAGCAACGGGGATCTGTACTGACGATCTACACTGACTCTTCTTCCGCTGTGCTTCGAGTCGGTACGGATCAGATCAAACCTTGTATGCAGTCTCCATAGTGGTCCTGGGAGTGCTCGCTATACCGAAATTTTTTATTTTCTGTCGCGTTCCCCTACAGTGGCATCAAGAGCCATGCTGTGCATAGATGCAGGTTACGATCTAGAATACATGGAGATGTATGGGTATTGCATAATATAATTTTGGAGTAGATGAGATCTATTGCTGAAAATTATTTATGCGGGTGGCAGATGAAATCTGTTACCCGATGGTCTTGTTGCTTCCCTAGAATTTGCGTATTTCTGATCCTGAAACGGCATGGTGGAATTTCACAAAGTTCTGGCAATCCGCGATCCTGATTGATCAACGAAGTGCTATCAGTTCTTTGGGTTCCACCATAGTTAAAGGAAAGATGAAATTTCACAGATGAAAGGGCAATGCAGATATGATCTGCACGGGGGTCATGCGTATGATGAAGTTTAGTATGGGACTCAAGATTTTATTATCTCGAGTTTCATACACCCTGGAAGTTAATCTAGCGACTTGAATAATCATACTTGATGATGAACGTTGGTAGCTGCGGTTTGAGTCAAAACCTTAGAAACCACGTAAAATAAAATTTTGCATAAACCGATTAGAGGCATCTAACTTGGTTTTGCAGGATGGTTTGCATGTGATGTGGTATAGCAATGCTCATATTCAATTTGATTATGTATGAGCTGACTATATGATGTAATTAACATGACCTGCGTGTCATGATTCGGCATGATGGCTGGAGCCATATGATTGCACTTTAATGACCTGCGTGTCAACCTTAAGTAATGCATTTAATTCTATCCGCTATGGAGATGGCGATATTATCTGGTGCATCGACAAGGTGGTGGCAATCTTCGCAAACGTGAACACCGACGCAAGTGCCGAAGATGAAGAATACTAGACTTCTCCGTCAGAAGAGGCTATACCATATCATTCTATTATGAATTGCCTGAGATGTTTATCCCTCTTGTTGCACCCTTCTTGATTGCGCAGTAGTCGCTTTTTATTAGGGTGATCTCTCACTAAAAATATCAAGTAGTTACTGTTCTCCCAAGTGTAGCACCGTCACAGCATCTATCCTTTTGGGGTGCACCATGGTTGCATGGGTACGAACGATTGGAGAAATGTAAGGCGGGTGAGGTCAGACCTCTCAGCGAGATCACTTGGTTGTCTTGACGTTCATGGCAGGATCGTCCTGAGCTTGGAACACATGCATCGGAACATGAACAAGAGTCACATAGAGATGTGATCGGCAAGTTGGCCTACCAATTGAAATCCTCGTCAAGAGATGATGATTTTATGGCGTTGAATTGATATTTGGATCTTGAATCACTCGCAATCAATTTTGAGAGATATTGATTTCAGTGTGAGTGCACTTTAGAATAAAACTGTTTAGTCACTAGTGCAATTTTTATTATAAACAAAGTCTAAGTGAAACTTGTGTTTTCCGTTGTAGATCAAATGGCTCGCAACACAGCGTTCAACCTAGGCCCGATGTTAGAGAGAGAGAAGTTAGCTGCGACTGGAAACAACTATGCGGACTGGGTCCGCAACCTGAGGATTGTCCTCAGGAGTGCTAAGAAGTTGTATGTGCTTGAAATTGCTCTTCCAGCTAAACCGGTGGCAGATGCCTCGGAAGATTTACAAAATGTCTGGGCCACTAAGGATGATGATCACAACTTAGTGCAGTGCCTCATGCTAGCTTGCATGAGTGCAGAGCTTCAAAAATGTTTTGAATTCCATAAACCCCGTGATATGATCCGGGAATTGGATACTCTGTACAAGGAAACCGCAAAGTCTGAACGATTTGATATCATGAAGGCTTTGATGGATTGCAAGATGGCTGAGGGTAGTTCAGTTGGCGAATACGTGGTCAAAATGATTGGCTATTCTGAAAGGCTTAAAACCCTGGAATTTCCACTTCCACCTGGCCATATGATGGACATGTTGCTTTCTTCACTCCCCCCGTCTTACGACGGTTTTGTCTTGAACTACAACATGAGTGGGATGGAGAAGGAACCGGAAGAGGTGCTCGCCATGTTGAAAACTGTAGAAGGAGGACTGCGGAAAAATCGCAAGCAAGTGTTGCTTGTGAATAAAACCGCCAGTTTCAAAAAGAAGAAAGGCAAGCCAAAGAAGGGCAAGGGCTCCGGTAAGACCGGCTCCCAAAGCAACTCTAAGGGTGGAGCCAAGAATGAAACTGAGTGCTTCTACTGCAAGGTCACAGGACACTGGAAGAGAAACTGCAAGAAGTATCTGGAAGATAAGAAGTCCGGGAAAACCGGAAAAGGTATAATTGTTATACAAGTTAATGTCATTGACGTTTTGCTTGCTAGCAAAATTTTTAAGTCTTGGGTATTTGATACCGGATCGGTTGCTCACATTTGCAACTCGATACAGGGGCTTCAGAAGGTGCGCAAGCTGGCGAAGAATGAAGTCATGATGCGTGTCGGGAACGGCGCTGGGATCGCCGCTCAAGCCGTCGGCATTATGCCTCTACGTCTCCCTTCAGGATTTATCTTAGAACTAAGTACTATTATTTTGTTCCACTGTTGTGTAGAAACATTATCTCCGGATCATGTTTAGTACACGATGGGTATTCGTACAAGTCTGAGAACAATGGTTGTTCACTTTATTGTAAGGATATGTTTTATGGATTTGCACCCATTGTTGGGGGCCTTTTCATACTAAATCTTGAATGTGGAAATGATGTCTTTAACGTGAATGCTAAACGGCTTAAGAAGGCTGATACCACCACCACTTACTTGTGGCACTGTTGACTTGGCCACATCGGAAAGAAACGCATGCAAAGACTCCAGTCAAATGGAGTTTTACTGTCTTTTGATTTTGAATCATTTGACACATGTGAAGCTTGTCTGATGGGAAAAATGACCAAGACGCCGTTCACGGGTCATCCTGAACGGGCGGGTGAATTATTGGAAATAATACATATTGATGTATGTGGTCCAATGAACACAGCCGCACAGGGTGGGTATTTCTACTTCGTGACTTTTAATGATGATTTAAGTCGGTATGGCTATATCTACTTAATGAAGCATAAGTCAGAAACCTTTGAAAAGTTCAAAGAATTTCAGAATGAGGTAGAAAATCATCGTGACAAAAAGATTAAGTTTCTACAGTCTGATCGCAGAGGCGAATATCTTAGTCATGAGTTTGGCCAACATCTGAGTGACCGTGGAATCGTTTCACAGCTTATGCCTCCGGGAACTCCACAGAGAAACGGAGTATCGGAATGACGTAACCGAACCTTGTTGGACATGGTAAGGTCGATGATGTCTCTTACAGATCTTCCGATATCTTTTTGGGGTCACACACTGGAAACTGCTGCTCACACACTAAACAAAGCACCGTCTAAGTCTGTTAAGACGACACCACATGAGATGTGGAATGGGAAGAAACCCAGTTTGTCGCATCTTAAAATTTGGGGATGTGAGGCACATGTAAAACGTTTACAACCTACCAAACTCGATCCCAGATCAGACAAATGTAACTTTGTAGGTTATCCAAAAGAAACAATTGGGTATTCCTTCTACCACCCATCCGAGGGCAAAGTGTTTGTCGCAAAAACCGGAATCTTTCTCGAGAAAGAGTTTCTCGCTAAAGAAATTAGTGGGAGGATAGTACAACTTAATGATATTAGTGAATCTTCGGCAACCATTGATATGGCTAAGGAACCGGAAGAAATTCCACTAATTATCCCTACAACTGAGCCAGAAGTTATCGCATGTGATGCAGAGACTTCAGACAATGTTGTAACTGCACCGCGCAGATCAGGTAGGGCTATCTAGCCACCTAAATGGTTTCATAATGAAATCTTCATTCTTGAAGATGATGAACCTGCGCACTACAAGGAAGCAATGGCGGGGCCCAGCTCAAAAGAATGGCACAAGGCCATGAGATCCGAAATGGAATCCATGTACGAAAACCAAGTTTGGAACTTGGAAGAACTTCCAGAAGGCGTTAAGCCGATTGGTTGTAAATGGATTTTCAAAAGAAAGACGGACGCGGATGGTAACATTACTATCCACAAAGCTAGACTTGTCGCGAAGGGATTCACGCAAGTTCTAGGAGTGGACTACGATTAGACTTTCTCGCCCGTAGCTATGCTTAGGTCTGTTCGGATATTACTAGCAATTGCTGCTTATTTTGATTATGAAATATGGCAGATGGATGTCAAAACGGCTTTCCTAAATGGAAACCTCAAAAAGGATGTATACATGATACAGCCAGAAGGTTTTGTCATTCATAAGGATGCTGGAAAGGTATGCAAACTTCAGAAAGCCATTTATGGTCTGAAGCAAGCGTCAAGGAGCTGGAACGTTCGTTTTGATGAAGTGGTCAAAGAGTTTGGCTTCATCAGGAATGACGAAGAATCTTGTGTTTACAAGAAGTTTAGTGGGAGCACAAAAACATTTCTAATCTTGTATGTGGATGACATATTGTTGATTGGAAATGACGTAAGTTTTCTTAGCGAAATAAAAGAATCATTGAAGAAGAGTTTCTCAATGAAAGACATAGGCAAAGCGGCATATGTATTGGGCATCAGAATCTATAGAGATAGATCAAAATGCCTGATAGCGCTTAGCCAAAGCACGTACATTGACAAGGTGTTGAAAAGGTTCAACATGGAGAACTCCAAGAAGGGCCTTCTCCCCATGTCACCTGGCGCAGTGCTTTGCAAGAATCAGTGTCCTCAGACTCTCGATGAGCGAGTACAAATGAATGATGTTCCATATGCCTCGGCAGTTGGTTCTATTATGTATGCCATGCTATGTACAAGACCGGATGTTTCCTATGCGCTAAGTGTTAGCAGCCAGTACCAAAGTGATCCAGGATTGGAACACTGGGCCGCCGTCAAGGGTATTCTTAAGTACCTCAGAAGGGCCAAGGATTTACTCCTTGTGTACGGAGGTGATGAAGAGCTCATTGTAAGTGGTTACACTGATGCAGGCTTCCTGACTGACCCAGATGACTTCAAATCTCAATCAGGCTATGTTTTCATATTGAACGGTGGCGCAGTTGATTGGAAAAGTTCCAAACAGAAGACTGTGGCGGACTCTATGACGGAGGCGGAGTATGTTGCCGCTTCAGAAGCCTCCAAGGAGGCGGTATGGATCAAGCAATTTCTTGAAGACCTTGGTGTGGTTCCTAATGCCCAGGACCCGGTGGAGATCTATTGTGATAATAGTGGCGCCGTGGCTCAGGCAAGGGAGCCAAGTTCGCACCATAAGACAAGACATATTCAACGCAAATATAAACTCATTCGACATCATGTCGAAGAAGGTTTAGTGAAAGTACGCAAAGTTCACACAGATCTGAACGTGTCAGACCCAATGACAAAGCCTCTACCACGAGCAAAGCATGAGCATCACCGAATAGCCATTGGTGTCAGGGAAGCCATGTAACTGGATTATGACTCTAGTGCAAGTGGGAGTCTGTAGGAGATATGCCCTAGAGGCAGTAATAACAGTTATTTTGTATCTCCAAGTTTTTAATGAATGTTTATGTTCCATGCTATAACTGATATGATTCTCGAGTCTGCAATAACACGAGGCTCGGAGGGAAACTCATTTGCACGTGTGGTATAATAAATAGTAAAATGTATTCCTGGTCTTGCCTCTAGGACTGGCTCAAGTATTGCATGATGATCCTGTTTTCCTGATCATGGGCATGGATGTGCTGGCAATTTTGAGGGCACATTGTTAGTAGAACACTTGTGTTGAATCGACCCAGATTGATGTTCTGCTATGAGTTTCTATCGTTACAAGTTTATGGTTAGTAACACAGAGATAGTTAATGTTTGCATAATTCCTTAGACCATGAGAGTATCGAGTTCCTTCGTACTTGCTTCGTGAACTTTGGGGTTTGTTAAACGTCATCCGTAACTGGGTGGCTATTACGGCGGCTTACGGGTTCACGGAAAAGTATGGCAAGTAACGGGATAGCTCAAGATTGGGATTTGCTCCTCCGACGATGGAGAGATATTCTCGGGCACTCTCGGTGTTACAGTATCCATCATCGTCTGGCCAGACACATTGTGATTTGATCATTGGGATGCCGGAACACGGAAACGAGAAAAGAGAACAAAACCGGTAACGAGGTAACTTGCATAGTGGACAAATTTGTTGATCCACGGGGATGCAATAAATCTCACCTCGGGTGTTTGTGACATATCGCGAAGCAACATGAATAGCACACGGCAACTGGAGGTTCACTCGAATATTCATTCGTGTGGGTATAGGGGTCAATATGGGTGTCCACGGCTCCGATGTTGATCATTGATCGGAAGGGGTTCCGGGTCATGTCTATACTTCACCGAACCTATAGGGTCACACGCTTAAGGGTCATCTATCTGCTGAATACTAGACAGGGAGTCTGAGAGAAAATCACCGAAAAAGTTTCGGACACCGAAAAAGTTTCGGACAGCGGAAAAGTTCCACAGAGAGAACACCGGATGAGTTTTGGTGAAACTGAAAAGTTGTTTCGGGGTATTCCATTAAGTCAAATTGGTTTCGGGATGTCCCTGATAATTCTTGGAGGGTGCCAGAATTATTCTGGAAACTTTCTTGAATTTTCTGGGATGAAAACCAGAAATGTTCCGGAGCTGCCGGAGCCACTTCAGATGCTTTTCGCAGATGAAAATCACTAATCTGGAATTCTTTCAGAACGCGTTGAAAATTATTTTAGTGGGTACTGGAAATGTGCTAAGCCCACATAAATATTTTCAGTTCGAACGGACGCTGAAAAATGTCGTCGTGAATAGTGAAAGTGCTTTTTGGATATTTTTGGAGAGCCACCTTTTAGGACTTTTCAAAGCTTCTAGAAGGGAAAGGCTTGCAAGGGAAGGAACCCCATTTGTGGGGGCCCCCAAGGGGTGGCCGGCCACATGTGGTGGAGCTCCATGGTGCTCCACATGGCCTCCCATTATGACCTAAATGCCCATGGGGTGTGACCTAATGCATGGGTTTTTGGTAATTTTTGGAGGCACACTACCCCTTGGCTTTCCTATGAATAGAGGAGGTGAGGGCTGCCATCTCTTCATCCCTTGCTCTCATACACATGCTATGCTTTGCTAGCTCTCTCTTTCCCTCCCACGAAAAGAGTTTTTCGTAGAGCCGAAAGGCTGTCTGGGTTCCGGCAGGAACTAGTTTTGGATGGCGGAGCCCTGCCGGATAGCTGACACCGTATGTGTGCAACCCCGTAGAGAGGTCGTAGTTTCGATCCTTTTTGCCCGAGGGGCTGTTCGAGTGCCCTCCCGGAGGGCTGTCCGAGTCTCCATTCGAGTTTCGAGGGTCCTCCCGAAGGGCTGTCCGCGACATCGTCCGGGGGACTGTCCGACCGCCTCCCGAAGGGCTGTCCGGCGAGGGAGTACATCCTCGCGGTTGGGAGGTTGTAAATCCTAGCTGCGGGGATCTGCACCGACGATCTACACCGACTCTTCTTCCGCTGCGCTTCGAGTCGGTACGGATCAGATCAAACCTTGTATGCAGTCTCCATAGTGGTCCTGGGCGTGCTCGCTATACCGAAATTTTTTATTTTCTATTGCGTTCCCCTACAAGAATCTCTTCTCAAACATGTAGGGGACCGGTGGCTCGACTCCTGCTTTGTCGACCCCAGTCACTCCGATCTGGCAGAGTGGTGCTGGTCTTGGCGGTGGTGGTCTTGGCGGTGGCTTTCTTGGCTGATGTGTTTCGACGATGATGATGTTGAGGATCTTTAGATGATGAACTTTAGTATCTTTAGATGATGAACTTGAGTATCTCTATGATGATGATGATCTTGAGTATCTCTATGATGACGAACTTGATGATGATCTATAGATCTGTCTTATTTCTGTGTGTATGTGGATATTGTCATATTTTCTGGTTTTAAATGCTGTCAAATTGAATTGAAACAGAGAAAATAGAGCAAATTTAAAAAAAAATAGGACAGATCTATGCCGACGGCTTTGCCGTCGGCATAGCTATGCCTCGGAGCGCCCAGCAGCGGCCACGTGGCAGAGATATGCCGACGGCCAAGCCGTCGGCATAGATGGTAATCTATGCCGACGGCTTGGCCATCGGCATACCTCTACTGCCAGGAGCGCCCAGCGGCTGGCCGTCGGCATATCTCTGCCACGTGGCATCTCGTGGTTCGTCAGCGTGTTTGACGGCGCCGTCGGTTGCCGTCAGGTAAGAATCATTGCCGACGGTGTAGATATGCCGACGGCCGTACGGACGCCGTCGGCATACATGCCTATGCCGACGGCTTTCCTATGCCGACGGTCTGACACATCTACGCTGACGTGATCTACGCCGACGGGTATATGCCGACGGGGGCCGTCGGCATAGACCTAAGCCGACGGCAGTGGGCGTATGCCGACGGCCGGCGGCCGGCGGCTTAGAGAGGCAGTTCGGTAGTGCACTGGTGAATTAGGTCATACTTTGCTATATTGTGACCTTTCATAAAGACTGCACAATGTGAGAAGCAGGACTGCAAGTATTCATGCATACGGGAATAGCTTAACCGCAAGGACGCAAGCACTCCATGATATTTTAATGATATATCTTCTGAAGCAGTTGAATTCTAAATATCACTGTTTCTCACTGACTCCCATTGATCAGATGGCATTAACCTCAACATGTATCCTAGGGATTGAGCCGCCAAATCCACACCTCCAAACTTAATCGCGATGTCCCTTCCTATCCGCTCCAATTGTTTTCTGTCGGCTCGATTTTGGAAGTCACTATTTTGTTTTATTATAGCCCAACACATATGATCTGTCAAAGTCTCTAACTTGTATGGCATAGTGTTACTGCAAATTAAACTTGCAATGGCTTCATCACGTGTCGTTACTATAACAGCTACCTTGCTTCCCAGGCCAAGCCTTATAATAGAATTCAACTCATCCAACTCAAATGGATCGTCTGACCACATGTCATCTAACACAATAAGGATCCTCTTACCACCAAGTAACTTCCTAAGGCGATTATGCAACATCTGTTTATCAGACATATGGCTGATCACATTTGATAATTGTGATATTATAGAGCTGCCAATTTTATACAAGTTGAATTCCTGGGAGACATATACCCAGACCCGAGAGTAGCCTTGGAATTGTGTGTCATTGTATACTAATTGTGCTAAGGTTGTTTTGCCAATTCCTCCAATGCCATATATTGGAAGGATGACTATATCTTTTGTGAAGCTCATGCATAAAAGAGACAATATTTTTTGCTTTTCTTTAGTCCTTCCAATGATTAATGCTTCTTCCACATTTGATGAAGTTGCCCTTATGTCAGGAACTTGCTGCACATTAAAGTTAAAGCTGTCTTTTGGCATAAAATTGGAACTTTGCTGTTTTTCTGTTATATGGTCCACTTCAGATATCATCGTCTTCAATTTTTTGGCCGTTGTGTTACCAACTGCAATCTCTTGCACCTCTGCCAACTGCTACATGTTTTATGTGTAAGTTTTTGCAATAATGGACCCTTAATTAAATCATCAACGCGAGACACCAAGGATGCACGTGGCCAAATTCTTAAAAGAGAAAAAAGCATGAAATCACATAGTCAGGCAGCAAAGCATGAGCATGTAGCATCTAAAATGTTTTAGATAGCACCAGCATGTGGTCCTATATGCCAGAAAGTGTCTAAATGCACACAAAGGATCGAGTACTACTATCGAGATCTCATTGTTTATATTAATTCCCCGGATGAATATGCATTCATTCTGCAAGCCAAGTTGTAGTAAGATCTTTTAGTTAAATTGGCCTTCACAAAGAGTGGCTAATTTAGTAGTTTCCCCAGTGGTCACTTTTCGACAGGGTATGTCCTCACCTGTCGAAACAAATATTCCAAAAGCATAGGGATGTGAAATTTGGAGAAATATTTCAAATAATTAACTTTCGACTTTGTTTGTACAACCTTCAACTCTTTAGTTTTTGTGAACTTTTCAACAAATCTGTGTGATTTTGAATTTTTTTTTTGCAGACTTTCAATAAACTTTCTGTATACTTTCAATTTTGAAACTTTTGCTGGACTCTGAATAATCTTTCCCGTAATTTTTTCCAATGTTTCAAATTTCAATAACATATATACTACAACTTAATAAAAGAGCTCCGACATCTAACAGATTATATGCAACTTTCAACAAATCATTACAATTTTCAGGGAGTTGTTTGTAGCTCTCAATTTTTTTGTAACTCCGACTTGAATCTCGAAGAACCATAAAAAAAAAACCACCAAGATCTAGTCGTCCCCTACCTCAGACTGCAGTACCGCAGCATGCCCCCTTGCTGACTCCCAGATCCATTAGAGTCCACTCGTTGGGGCTCAGACCGAGCATACGCGAAAGAGACGTGGCCGGGGCTTATGAAACTTGAAGACCATAGCAAGCCAGTGGTGATGCTGGGCTATGAGCCCGTCGGTAAAGCTAACCAGATCAATGATCCAATCGGCTGCTTTGTACACGTGTCTCGCGACATCGGTTTCGATGAGGGGACGGGCTGGTTGTGGGGGGAGCTCGAACACGGCGACACCGCCTTCATTGTCTAGAGCTAGATGTTCAGGCAGGAAATGCCTACCATGGCAGCGGAAAAGGCTGTCACGAGAGCGAAATCACCCCACGCCAGCAACCCCTGCCATGGCAGTGGAAAACGCAGCCATGGCAACGAAATCTCTGTCCTGTGGAGTTCGCGTCGCCGCCAACAACACCCGGTAATCTCTTCGACGCCAACGACGACCCCGACATCGGCCACCGCAACTGTCGTTTGCTAGACCAGCTGGATCTCGATGCCGACAACCCCGGACAGGCGGAGTGGCTACTTCTCACACCATCCGATGAGCCTGCGACGCTCGTGAAAGCAGAGGATGGTGAGCATTTGTGCCAGGTGATGCTGGATGAGCTCGTGTCGATCGAGGAGAACAACACATGGACCCTCACCGATGTTCCTGCAGGTCAAGAGCCGATCGTCCTCAAAGGGGTGTACAGGCTCAACCGCTCAAGCATGACACCGACGACAATTTGGTGAAGTACAATGCGCATTTGGTTGTAAAGGGGTACATTTCGACTTCGACGACATCTTTGCGGCAGTTGTGCGCCTCGACTTTGTGTGCCTCCTGCTCACCGTCCTCGCTCTGTTCAAGTGGCTGGTGCATCACATGGACATGAAGATGGCGTTCCTGAACGGCGAGCTTGGAGAGGAGGTGTACGACAACCAATCTCCAAGCTTCGTTGACGGGAGCCATGCGTCGAGCCGTCCAGCGACCCTTTAACGGAGTATAATCAGAAGCATGTGGTACATGGTCCACATGCGGCCGGACATCAGCTTCATCATCGGGAAGGTGAGCCGTTTCATAGAGGCGGCCACCATCAAGCACCTGAGTGTTGTCAACCATTGGCTCATGTACGCGTTACAGGAACACTGGACTATGGCTGCTGCTACACCACCACCGCCAACAATGCGCATTTCATCGGCTACAGCGACGCCAACATGGCCGGGGACGTCGACAGCCACAAGATACATCAGGCACGTTGTTCTTCGGCGATTTCCCAGCATAAGGTGGTGTCTTTGTCTTGCTGTGAATCGGAGTACATCGCCGCCAGGACGGTGGCATGTCAGGGAGTTTGGCTCGGACGCTTGCTCGGCGATCTTCTCGGGACCGATCCCCTCATCGCCGATCTACTCATGGACAACAAGTCTGCGATCCAGCTATGCAAACATCCGATCTTCCATGACCGGAGGAAGCACATTGAGGTGCAGTACAACTACATCAGAGGCTGCATCGAGGATGACACGATCACCATCAAGTTCATTGGCGCCGATGATCAGCTCATGGATATCTTCACCAAGGCACTTGGGTGTGTTCGTCTTCAGCTGCGCCGTGAGAGATCAACGTCGTCGAGGTGAAATAAAGAGTTGCTGCTACTTGGGGGCAGGGGGGAGGGTTGTTGTATAAAACAGCCGCAAGTCGGAATCATGCCATAGCATAGGTTTTCATTCAATTTCCTGTGCCATGGCAGCGTTCTCTGACGCCGGACAAGGTAGTGTATTTTGCCTACCATGGCAGAAGTGTTAGGTTAGTTTAGGCTCCCACAGTAGCGTTTCTTTTCCGTTTTGTTTTAGCGTGTTTTCAGCTCGTGGCCAATGCTCCATGCCCAAAGCTAGCCATGGGCGGAACGGAGGGCACACTGCATAGGGAAGCGTGCGAGGCAGGGCACGTGTAGCATTGAGGGCCTCTGGGCGCTGGCTGGATCGACGTGAGGCAACATCAGAACCACAAACCGGGGCGAAAGGGATTTGGATCAGAGGAAGAAATGTGAGGTCCTGTTTCAGGACGATGCTTTTTATTTTTAGTGCACAGCGACACAGCAAACCAAGAAAGCTACAACAGGTAAAAGGAGGCGAACAACATGTAACGCTTAGAGCTTACTTGTGACATAACGAACACCAGATCATACCTGTCTCTTGGGACGACGAGTTTCCGTCTTATTCAAGGTATCCAGGATACCTGCTACTGTGGGCCTGTTGTTTCTTTCAGGTTCTACGCAACGCATTGCTGTGTCGATGCACGTCTTCACTTGATGTAATTCCTCTATTAGGAACTTCGATGTGCCATTGATCACATTCCTCCAATCGGTAAGCACCTATCGAATGCAAATGAATACACAGATATAAGCAAGGATGGAGAATGCATAAAAGATGGATGTATCGGGCTGGTGGGGTTGGAATTGAAGAGAGAAAGATAGACCAACGGTCTTCCAAAAAATACTTATTTTTCATATATGAACTCGAGTGCCAAACAAAAAATATTTCTTCTCACCTCCTGCGTAAATTGCGAGACGTCTCCCATTTCATGAAACTGGGAGTAGCCTGTAGGTCCTCTCATTATGTCTCTGATGACAACACCTAAACTGAAGACATCATTCTTAGGTGAGATGATGGATTGCTTTATGGACTCTGGAGGCATATACTTCCTGCGTTATATTTATATCAACAACACAGCATTGTAGATAGTATTTATGTGGTCACGAAAGAATGAAATTCGAAAATAAGTCATTTCAACTTACACTGTTCCTTTCATTTCTTTTGTGACATGAGTGTGAGATCCACTGAAGAGTCTTGACAATCCAAAATCTGCCACTTTAGGCACCATGGAACTGTCTAATAATATATTGGCAGGCTTCAAATCAAGATGGAAAATTGGTGGTTCACATCTGTGAAGGAAATTTAAACCTTCACAAATCCCTTTTATAATATTGTAACGTGTGATCCAGTTAGGTGCAAATGATTGGTCTACACAAGTTGACAAACGGGCATGTTACAAATGAGAATTTAAGGAATTCTTTTTTTTTAAGTGCCAAAGGAAATTGCAATATACTAAAGTTATGTTCCATATCATACCATCCAGATGCTTGTCTAGACTCCCACCCTTTTTTTTTGCGAAAAAGCCCTCAGATCTATTAATAAGCTGAACTGGATACAAGCAGCACCCTGCAAAGATTGAAAATTACACAATGGTCCCTAGAGCACAACAGAAGCATCGACACCAGGACGAGTCGAGGGCGCGCCGTCGCCGTCGCCGTCGCCGCAACGCATCTTTGCCGGCGAACCACCATGGCCAACGGGAAGTCTTCGAGAAACGGTCCAAAGGACCTACACCCCACCGTCGTAGCTCCCTCCAGCACAGCTACCAACAGATCCGAGCACCACCCGCTCCTGTACAGGCGGCAACCACAGCCGACGCAGCCGGCCGGAGCAGCACCGCACCACCCCCAGAAACTCCACATCGAGGCCAGAGCACACCTCGCTGCGACGAAGAAGAAACGGGGGACAAAAAGCTCCAAACGAGAATCGCCGTCTCCGCCGCGACGACCTCGACGCGAGCACCCAAACTCACCGGATCGAGAGATCCGAGAGCACCTACCTCCAGCAGCTCGCCGGTTCCGCCCAAGGCCTCGTCGGGATGAGGGAGAGCCGCCGACACCTTTATTCCACCACGTCACCGCCACCCCCACCACGCCGGCGACGCCAGGAACTACATCCCTACTATCTACACGCCGGGAACGCAGGAACGGGGTTCCCACCCTCTCCCGCCGCCGAGGCGACGGACGGAGAGGAGGGGAACCACCGCCCTGGCCGGCGGCGGATCGGGGGAAAGCGGGCGCCTCCCTTGTCGCCTCTCTGCACTGTAGTGAGGAGATAAGGAGAGGGCAGATGCTTGTCTAGACTCCCACCCTGAAAGTACTCCAAGCAGATAGCTCTATATACGTGTTTACACAAAACATTCTGACCATTGTGCTCAACGTATCTAGATTGTGTTTCATGACAATAACCGAGTAACCGCACAATATTTGGATGCTCAACACTCAAAAGGTTACCAACTTCCCTGTTAAATAGTTTGTCATCAAGTCCTTGCAGCGGATGAAGCAACTTCACAGCAATGAGCCACCCATCATCTAGTACTCCCTGCTTGACATAAGTACTAATTATTTCTTTGTAACAGGTGTAGCTATTTGCAGTGCTGGTACATTTGTTCAAAAATAAGATGGCAAGCATATTTGAAACCATACCTTGTAAACGTCTCCAAATCCACCCCTTCCAATTATAAACTAATCTGCGAATGAGTTTGTAATCTTTTCTAAAAAATGGTAATGTACATTCATTGCTGCAGAATTGGTATATCAGCTAGCTTGACCCTTTTGAACATGCACAAAAGAAAACGTGTGAGAAAGCTATACTCGACATAGCTTTAAATACAACAAAACAGTCTTCCCTGCTCATGAAAGGAGCTGTTATATGTGACACAGTTTTTGTTATATAAGCATTAGCCCATTTTATATCCCAGCTGTATCCTTTTTTTAGTAACAAAATCTGCCTTGCTTAAGGCACAAACTATAGTTATTTGGGCAGCGCTCGCTGCTCGCTGTTGAGCCTACTATTTAATCATGATAAATTGGATGTTGTAACATTTGGACATGATTATTATGATTACAGTAGTATGATTTCATAGTATCATTGGTTGTGTTTAACTTCAAAAGAAGGAGCTTATATAGTTATGTTATTATGTACAGCCATACTGTTCTTTTGTCTGTCTCAAAAACATTTTTTTTTCATACGCTCCCAAATAGGAGCCAAATAGGAGCCAGTATAAAATTGAGTCACTTATTTTGGGACGGAGGGTGTATAACGGAACAGAGTTTAACAGAGAAGATGAGCAAAAGAAAGAGGAAAATCTCGAAATCAAATGGACAGAGAAGAGTTCTACTCTGTTTCTACTTTATTTGTAGAACTGCTTCTTGTTGTGCAGAGCATAACGTAGGTTTGACTTAAAATCTATAGATTTTTGCTCACGTGCTTCCGGTTTATGTGTGGATTTTAAATATTTTAGCAAAAGTTTCTCTCTGTCCTTGCATGGCCTCTCCATTTCATAAAGCTTCTTTCCCTAACTTTGCAGCACCTACTTTTGCACGCAGGTGGCAGGGCCTCAAGAAGTTTCAGAAGCAATCAGAGGAGGCTTGTACATCTTCCTGCGAGCTTCTTTCCCTCCCTCCTATGGCAGTAGCAGCTAGTAGTAGATATCGGTGCAGATCTATCTATTTTCAATGGATTAGTTAACAGGGTACCTCTTAATTAGACGCCTTCACCATAGTATTACACATGTAACGATGGATTAGCAGGCTCGATCCTTATTAAAGATCCATTGGATCCTGTGGATAAACTACTAGCAATTTGCGTGTATATATGGGGCCAATTTGCGTACGGATCTGTGTAACAGATGGACATGTTCATGGGTAAGATCAATCGTAAAGCAATTTTATGCCGGCCCTACACTAAATTTTACCCTACCCATTCAATTTGTATCTTTCCCTAATAATAAAGCGGCTATTGCTTCTCCCCGCTCACCGTCGTTATTTATATTTTTGCAAAAAAATATTATTTTTGTATCGTGCTTATCCGAGGTTGTACTAAAAAAATTGTTCGGTCTGTGCATCGATAAATCTGGCCCATCCTGCCGTCATGCATGCGGTGCCAGCCCAAAACCAATTGCCATCCTCCCGACCTAACCAAACACCCGCAGCCACTTGCTCCAGCAGATCTAGAGGAGTTCGATCCCGAGCGCCTTGTCACCTCGAGAAGGAGCTCCCGGGCCGGAGCCACCGCCACCCCCCCGCAGCAACCATCGCCCCCGAGCTTCCAGATCGGGAGGGGAGCTCCCGATCCAGAGCCCCTCACCGCCTTTGCGCTCGGCCTCGCCACCGGCCGCCGCGCCACCGGCGACCAGCGCCATAACCGGACCTCCACGCCTCGCGCCCCTCTCCCTGCCTCTCCCCTTCCCCTCTATTTCTCTCTCTCACAAGGACTGCCTCTCCCCTTCTTCTACAGGAGCAGCCATGGCCACCGATGACCGCCGCCTCGCCCGCCGGCCTTCCTCCCCGTCTTCGTCGCGATCCATCGCCGGGCTAGAAGACCAGCGCCGCCACCTCTGTTCGTGCAGTAGCACGAACGAGACGAGCCCTGCCTCGACCGCGCCCTGCAGCTGCACGTGGGCCAAGCCAGCCGCCGGCCCAACCCGGACGCAAGCACCCAACGGCGACGCCCAGGTAACTCCCTCGCCAATCCTTTTCCTCCTCGCCGGCCCTTCTCCTCTGCCCCGCCGTTGATCCTCCTCCTCATCCTCGCCCCATCTCTTCTGCCACCCTACTGTGCAGCCACATCTCATCTGTCCATGGCCGCCACGGCCTAGCCCTCTCCGCCCGTCGCCGGTCCTCCTCCTCTTCCCTTGCTCCGGCGTGCCTCACACTGGAACCCCTCGACGCGTGTGCAGGGAAGCTACGGCAAGGGAGGAGGTTAGTGAGAAGGGCAGAAGGGGATGCCGACAAGGAGCCTGCACGTCTCCTTCGTCACCTGTTATTGGGTCGTGATGCTGCTGTTGCTGTTGATTGGGGAGGTAGGATGAGGAGGCACATGAGGATTTTATTCAAAGAGAGATGCTTCAGGGGAATGTTGAAGTGTTGATGGCTGTTACTGCTGAATTTTATTCAGAGAGAGAGATGGATTTTCTATGTCCTGAAGAAGAAGATGAGCTCTCTGGGAATTGGGTCGTGATGCTGCTGCTGCTATTGATTTTTGCTGAATGCTACTGTACTTAATATACAAGAACATTGAACGTTGAATGTTGTTGCTGTTGTTGAATGCTACTTAATTATATTTAGAGAGAGATGCATTTCTCAAATACTCCGAAATATAAGATTGTTTAGATCACTACTTAGTGATCTTAAGTTTCTTTACAGAGAGAGACAGAAGTAGCTCAAAGAGGGTGACCCTCATATATCCAGCTTGACAAGATTTTTTTTTTTAAGTTTTAAACATTCCCTTGAGCAGTTGGGGTGGTTGACCTCATCGCCTTGGAATCGATCACATTCCAACATGCTATGATCAGGTAAATAACACAACCATCGTTGTCAAGGGCTTAATGAAGGATAAGTGGCAACATGGGCGGGCTATCGTGTTGACACAGGTGTCATGGACCAAAGGAGCATGTAGGCATGCTCTATTGGGTTAGGGAGAGTTTTTTTTCTTCCGTTGCAACGCACGGGCATTTTTGCTAGTAGCTATAAAGAGATTATACATCACAAAAGTCTGTTAGCCTCCACGGTCAAGAGAAAACAAAAAGAAAAAATCGGACGACCTAGCTTGTGTGCACGCCGCCAGCGCGGAGTTTGCCTCGCTGCCCTCGGCTAATCATCTGAGCCTCCCCCCATGTGTATGCACTTCAGTGACCATGGTTTTTCCGCCCTGTCTCCATTGAGTTTACCTGGCAACCCTCGGCTGATCATCCGACCCTCTGCCATGCATCCACAATTTCCTTCAGGACCTACTAGAACTGACTAGGAAAAATTAGTGCCTCACCGTTGTAGATCCCACGGCCGCTTAATTGGCTGTTAATCTCAAAGAATGACCAACGAGCTCTTGCTCTTGATTAGTTTTACCTATACGTACTATATATACATTTTTTGTTTACTTCCTCGCTCCTTCAAATTGTTAGCCCGGTTGAGATTAATGGCGTACGTATTCACGGCTAGGTTCATCTGTTGCGTGCACGTCTGGCCGGAAGACCGAAGTAATGGGCAGAAGGCAGCTGGGTACGTATGTAATCTCAGCGGTAAGATTTCGAGAGTGCCAAGTTTTATATGGGCATGGGTTACCGGCCGGCCGTGAATCAATTAGATAGCGTAGCCAGCTTTTGCACATGAGGAATAAGTTAGTTTTTTTTCCCGCAAAAAAAATAAGTTAGTTTTATTGCCTGCTATGTACGTGCATGCATGTTGAGGCCAGCTGCATCCTAAGATCGATAGTGTGCATCGAGTGTTCATCAAAACGTACTTCAAGAAATTAATCTCGACAGATTAGCACAATTCTTGCTATTGGTGGGCAGCAAAGATAATGAGAAGGTACAACCATTGAAAGAGAAATTCTACCAGAACTTGGCTGGAGGCGTGGAGGTACAAAGGAGAAAAGGCCAAGGCTGTCTAATTATTCTCTAGGGTAAAAGTACGATATCAAGAAAATAATTATTCATGGTCTTCCTCCATTGGATCATAAACATAGATCTGAACATTACAAAAGAAAGGCTTCAATCACCTTGTAGATATACATCTATAAACTACATGTTCTTTTTGTAAGTGTTAAGACTGTTAATGGAGTAGTGGAGTTTTGAAGCCCCCAAAATTAGCATGAGTGTAAATATGATTGAATAAGTTCTCCTTTTAGTTCAAAGATTGAAGCATAGTGAATATAATTTCTTGAGTATGCTACTCAACAAAACTTGGTCAATCGTAACTCTAACTGGAGTACATATGAATGAAAACTTAGTTGGCTGCTCTTCTCTGAAGATTTCTTTTATATGCATGTGATGATTGATGATTTTCTAGAAACATCTCCACCTTCAAAGCTACAACAAGGTTTACTAACAGAACAAAGCACTTATCACAAATGCAAGAGACACTAGTAGAAAAAGGGCCTTTTGTCCCGGTTCATAAAGGCCTTTAGTCCCGGTTCTGGAACCGGGACTAAAGGGTCGGGACTAAAGCCTCCCCCTTTAGTCCCGGTTCTTACACGGACCACGTGGCCGCTGCCTAGAGCTCCACATTTAGTCCCGGTTGGTAAAGGAACTTTTATGATTTTTTTTTTTAATTTTTTCCTGATTTTCAAATTTCTGAATTATTTTAACCTCTAATCTCTAATCACCCCTCATCACTGCTCAATTTAACCTCTAATCTCTAATCACCCCTCATCATTCCAAATCATCTAACTTCCCGGATGGTCACCCATCCTATCACTACCCCAGCCTGAGCACGCTTAACTTCCGGGTTCTATTCTCCCTCGTTTCCAAGTATGCACTTGTTGTTTTCCTGACAATAGTAAGATGTCAATCCTATTAACCCTCAGGAGTTTAGCTTGAGCATGAAGTCACAAATTTCACTGTTTGAGTTTGAAACTATTGTTCTCAAAAACAATATTTATTTAGTAACACTAATATTTCTTGAATAAGTAGTTTGACCATAGTTTGACCAGATTTAATGAAAATTTAAAAAAAACTGAAATTTGAGCATAACTTTTTTTCCTTTTAGAATTTGAGGATTCTAAAAATTTACAAACAGGCCATAGGCCGTCAAAATCGGATGCGGATTTTCGTGCTGAACATTTTGATATATTATATATTTTTTCTGACATCGTATGCAAAAGTTATAGCGGTTTTACATTTTCCCTACACTTTTTGCAAAACAAGTCCAAATTTAAATTTTTAAATTTTCCTAACTAGTAGATGTAGTAACATAACTACATCTCGAAGGATTTTAATTTTTGAAGTTTTTATCATTTTCTTTTGCTTTTTACAAAACTAAAAAGGCGATCCACGGGGGGGGGTTGTGTTTTTGTGTGTTAGAGTTTGAAAATGGGACCTTCAGTACCAATTTGAAATACTAACCGGGACTAAAGGGCATGGCACCCTTTAGTTCCGGTTCGTGTCTCAAACTGGGACTAAAGGTCTAATCTTTAGTCCCGGTTTGAGACACGAACCGGGACTAAAGGGCCCTTTAGTCCCGGTTAACCGGGACTAAAGGGCTCAGGTGAACCGGGACTAATGCCTTAGCCGCACGAACCGGGACCAATGCTCACATTAGTCCCGGTTTGTGACTGAACCGTGACTAATGTGAATATTGCCCTATGACCAAAGCCCTGTTTTCTACTAGTGAGAATCAAATGCCTCCGATCCCGAGTTAGAGTTACACAGGTGTACTAGGAATAAATCACTTGAATTGTGCGATTTGCATCCAGACATCAAGAAGAACGACCACAATGCGTGCACCGATTTATAGTGTACGTCAACAAACCGTTGGTGCACTATGCAGACTATCAGCCCGCCCATGAGGGACCTCTAAGGCATAGAAGATCGCCTGCACTGAGAGCAAGGTCGTCATGAATAAAAGGTACTAGATGGTATGGCGCGCTCCGCTGCGCCATGTAATAGCGCGCCATTAGATGTGATTTTTTTTATCTGCCATCAGATGTGATTTTAGTAGGGCTAGGTTGTGCATATTTGTTTGTCCTGCCTTATTTTTTTTCTGGAGGACATGTTAACTGTGTACAGGTATTTTCAAGGGATGTTAGCTGTGCCGTTGATTTCACGTGGGTGTGTGAGTGGCGTTGTGAATGCATAGTGTTCGCCTGTTGTTGTGAGTAGTGTCCATCAGTCTGAGATACATGGGTACGCCGCTTAAGCAAAGCAGGGCCACCACAGAAACAACAAAGCGACCAACAAAAATGATAGCACACTCAGTATATTCCATCGTCTCTCCGCTGCGGTTGCTGCACAGCACATCCAGCAGACCCACATGCCAGGCAGAGAAGTAAGCAAGCATGAAGTGGCGTAACCCAACTAAAAACGTCGAGCATTGATGCCCACATACTAGCCAGCTTCAACCTCCTCATAGCCTGAGCATTGTCCTAGGCAGCCACACAACTTGTCACTGCCAATTGTATGTCTTTTCTCTAAAAATGAGCATATATACCTGTGTGTTAGGCCAATTTATATTCTTCAATAGAGATTTAATCAATTACATGTTGTACATAGACATAGTTCAACCATCTACTCGTAGAGAAGATGAAGATGCGATGGACATCTGCAATGATGAGCAAGGTAGCAAACTCTGCCAGATCCATTAGAGGTCTTTGGCTGCGAAAAGGAGCGCCTTGATAGGCTCTGAGAGTGGGAGAACTTCTAGCACCACTTAACTGCAGATCATAAACCATATAAGGTTCGGGTGTACGACAATCCGTACGTTCTTCTCAATCATGTATAACTGGGCCAACACATTTTCAATATGAGAAAACATCAATGATTCATCACAAACAACTTCCATTGTGTAAAAGCTTCATATACTTGAACAATCCAGCTTTGAAAGTAGCTGCGAACTATACTCAGTACTAAATATTATCACATCGCATGAAGATTAAACAAAGAGATACGGTGAGCCATATGGCTGAGATTTCAAATAACTATCAAGACTCGTGGATATATGAAAATGGTTAGATATACAATCTAACAATATACAACAGTACAAGTTTGCTTATCATGTATCGTTCGTAGCAGCTACGTGTAAGTTAAACCTCCTAAATACATGTGTTATAAAAAAAAGAACTGATCCTATGGAGTGGTCCAACCAAGGGTATATAAGAAAGCAAAAGTGACTACTAATAAGTTAATAGAACAACCGTAAAATACTCATAGTTCAAGTAGCCGGTTCTTCATGCTGCATATCTAAAGCGGTATTTTATTGTATTTAACATTGTCTCTCTCATCTTATGTAGTAGATGGAAAAAGAACTGGATATGGAAAAATTAAATAGAAATAATTTGTGCACTATCGAAGGTAATTTCTTCATAGATATTCACTGTACACATGATGGTATGCTTAGTAGTGTGTTGATGCTACCGAGAGGTATTTAGTCTCAGGAGTGGTAAACACAAATGATTTGGATTGGAGATTAACGATCTATGACTGATTCCAGACTACCATAGCATTATGTCGAAGAAATTACACATGTTTTCACGTTTTAATTTCCCGTATGGATCCCTTCCATATTGTTCATCATTTAATGTTGTTTTCTTCTATATTTGCTTAAACAGAGAAATGATGTTCAAAACAGAGGGAAGTACATTATAATTTTTGTGACATAGTCTTCTCACAATAATAGTACAAATTTAAAGATGCAAAACAAGCATGAACATATTTCCTGCATAACGTATATATTTATATATCAACGGGACAACCAAACACATCTAAGACAAAATTATGTTTGCAAAAGGCTCATACTTGTGAAATATGATTATATTTGGTTGCAATTCTATTTAGACAGAAAACGCATTCTCATGATAAAAGTTTATAAAATTCTAGCCCGCACATCGGTCGGGCCACTTTGCTAGTTGTAAAAAAACAATATGTATTTTTCTCGTAATATCCCAAAAAAACATATTTCACCACGCTTCGGGGCGGGTTGTGGCTGGAAAGTGAAGCCTGAGCTTGGACCGGACGACGGGCATCATGCTAGACCGCACATACCCGAGTTTATTTCCACTTAAAGCTGGCCATTTGTCGATCAGGCTTTTATTGTACAAGCATTTCTAAAGCCCAGAGCCCAAGCCCAACCCGGCCTGACCTTAACAGTGACAATTCTATCTAAAAGTATTATTACCCGTCAAGAAAGATCCAAAAGTAATATTTTAATTATTTTTGCATCGTATAAATACATTATTATAGCTATATTTCTATTATTTTTTACTTACTTCGGCCTTTTTGGCCAGGCCCACGGCCTGCAATTCTAGAGACCGATCATGCCCAACTTTTGAGATTTGGGTTCAGGCCGTTGGGCCTGGTTGGGCATGCCCACCTATACTTTTACTGGAATATATACGGTGAGAAACTCGAAATCACTAATTGAGGTGTGAAACTCGAAATCACTAATTGAGGAGTACTGCTTCCAAAAGTCACTCCCACCTCTCCAAGTTGCGACAACTGACGCCACTTGTCGCAACCTGGGAGTTTTCCCTTTTATCGTAGATCCGTTTATTCAAAACGTTTTATATGTTCAACCGTGCGTCCAAATCTCGAACCTTTTTCACCACTGGATTCCTCGCATCAAGATATTCAAAACTAGATCACATGTTGATAGGTTTTGACAAACATTTTTTTCACGAAAAAACCGAACCGGAAGCACTTTTTTCCCTTTCCGAAAGACGAACGATTCCGAAAGAGGCACCATTGTGCCTCTCATGGAAGCAAAACCATGCTCCACGAGAAGTAACCCCCTTTTTTTTCGTTTCCGAGAGGCATGGTCGTGCCTCTAGCGAAAGCAAATTCATGCCACTCGCGGAAGCAAAACCGTGCCTCTCGCGGAAGCAAAAAACAAAAAAGGAAAATGTGTTTTTTTCGTTTTCGAGAGGCACGGCTATGCCTCTCTCGAAAGCAAATCTGTACCTCTCCTAGAAGAAAAACCATGCCTCTCGTGGAAGAAAAAAAAGAAAACATGATTTCTTCCTTCTATGAGAGGCACGACAAAAGCAAATCCATGCCTCTTACAGAAGCAAAACCGTACCTCTCACAGAAGGAAAAAAAACATGTTATTTTCCATTTCCCAAAGCAAATCCGTACGTCTTGCGGAAGGAAAAATGCGTATTTTCGCGCAATTCTTTTTTTCAAATTTTTTTATACAAAAGCTAAGAAAGACATGTGGAAAACCAATAGGCCAAAAAAACCATCTAAAAAGCTGAAAACACGTGCAAAAAAAATAAAAAAATAAAATCTGAAGGGAGCGCCCAGAGCGTGACATATGGCGGTGGCTGAGAACGCACTCTCAGCCCACCCCAAGTGATTGTTGGGAGGCTCCCGAAGGAGCGCTCCTTAGTTAGTTGAGAAACTAGCTGGTCACTATGTGTGTCTCCCTCATGTGAATTTTGGAATTTTGTTGAGAGTTCATTTTTTTGGAATTTTAAACATTTTTAAAAAATTCGCTACTTTGTAAATTTTATAATTTTTTTACAAGTTGGACTTTTGTAATGTTTAGTATTTTTAAGAGTTTGAAATTTCTACAGTTTGATCTTTTCTGGAAGTGTGAAATTTCTCAAATGTTGAAACCACATAAATTCAAAATTTTGAAATCTAAATTATTTTAAAGTTGGCACTCAAAGTTTGATGCTGAGTGTTTAAAAATGGTAAAGACACAACCACGGAAGAGGGAAATAGACAAGCTAGGTTGGTTGTCTACTTTCTGGGGCAGTTTTCGCATGTGGTCTTGGCTAACAAAATTTCGCATGATCTATGTAGAAACGAGAGTTGCGAACCAACCTGTGGTTAGATGGTTAGAGGGAAAGTGGTATCCCAGCCCACCAGAGTTCAAGTCCCTGGTGCTCGCATTATTCCTGTATTTATTTCAGGATTTCCGGCGATGTGCTTTCAGTGGGAGGAGATGTTCCCGTCGACGACGAGGCACCTACGGTGACTTCGTTAATCTCAAGATGATATGCCGGCTCAGTATCTCGGAGGTGCTCATAGGGGTAGGGTGTGCGTGTGTGGGTTCATAGGGTGAGTGTATGCGCGTATGTATGAGCGCTTGCGTCTGTACTGTGTTTAATTTTTTTTTTGTCGAAACGAGAGGGAAATTTTGTTTGTGACTCTATCTTTTAACCATTTTGCTTATTACACCTCAAATCTTATTTTTTGCAACTCTAGCTGCTGACAATGTATCAAAATCGCCACTCGGTCACACGTCTATAAGCTTACCGTTTCTTCTGCTCCGTCGGCTAGAGAGAAACTTGTTAGTATTTCTAAAAATAAAAAAGTTACGCCTATTGACTTGCACGCCAGCTTGCAGATGACCCAGAAGACTAGGTGGCAATGGGTAGGGTATGGTGCTCCTAGAGCAATACCATACACATACATGTGTAGTTAATGGGTAAAAAATTCTACTCATACCAGTACCCATGGATATAAAACTTTACCCGTACACACACCCGACGGGTACCCGTACCTATTGGGTACCCAACGGGTAGATCAAACAGTACACAAGTTATCCACAATTTTACATTCATCCATTGCAAATTTGACAAAAAGACATTTATTTCAACTCAATAATAGATAGATGAGTACAAGACAATTATCTCAATTCAAATTGACAGCTGGTGACAACTTTAACATAGATTCAAATGCTCATGACACACTTCACCAAATAACATCCCACAAGTATGTATCATGTTAATATAAATGTGTAGGGTATGGCTATATCCATGGGTACAAGGTTATACCCATGCCCTATCCACGACTTATCGGGCAGGGTATGAGTACTACCCGTGGGTATAAAGTTATGTTCATACCCTGCCCATGCGGATACGGTATTCGCGGGTACCCGTACCCATAGGTAAAATTGCCACCCTTAAGCATAAACTTACCTAACTAGGACACACGCATGCACATGTCCCATCCTAGAGCTCATCCTCCTATTCGCAACAGATGTTGCCGTCCAAAATGAGGGAGCATTATGGCTAGCAGAAATTCCATATCCTTGGGAGCATACCATTAGGGATTTTTTTGGTTATATAGAGACCCTTTCTTCGTACAGCAAGGGATCTCTGGTGTATAATTGATGCCCATAGGATATCTATCAAACTACCGCACCCATATATATGTACCACACGCGCACGCGCGCGCGCACACACATTAATTCAATACAGTATAGGAGGACGTAGGGCTATTACCTACCTTGAGGCCTTAACCTGGGTAAAACCACCATGTCACAAATGTCATGTTAGTGCACATGGTTGAGTTGTAGCCTTTTCAAAATAAGAGTATCGCTCACATAAAGAGCTTAGAAAATGATCTTTGCCTTTTACAAAAGTTAATCGCAATATGCCTGCAAGTTAGTTGTGGTCCAAAGTAAAAGCGAAAACGTGGAATTATTGCAAGTGTTCTAATGATAGTAAAAGTGCACAAGAATAACAGTAAAGGACAAGAGAATAATGGAAAATGATTAAATCTATAATGGAGCTAAGGTGTTCTAGGGAGTTTTGATTCACCGTTAGTATGTATGTATACTTAATTATGCAAAAGCATAATTTTGAGTTCAGATAACTAATTCACTTTATATGTTTTTATGTGTGGGCGGAGCCAAGTAAAGAGACGTGCATACTGCCACAACTCTATATCCTTGAGAATTTTGGGGGATAAATCGAACATAGAGACAATAAACATCATCATAGTATTCAAGGCAATAATGGATGAATGACTAATGTAACATACACATGAATCCACACTAGGTTTTGGTATTTCAACTAGATGGCTGAAGAGGTTGATGTCGAGGATGTGGATGATGATGATGATGATGATGAGGATCAATATAAAAGTCTCCTTGATCGAGGTGATGGTGTGGCAATGCCCTTTTGCCAATCCCCCCTCCATATCCCTTCTGAAGGTGAGGTTTTCCGCTTCTGCTTCTTGGTTTTGGCCTCTATGTTCCTCTTTTGCGAGATCAAATTGCATGGTGGTAAAATAATTGACCAGCCGGTGGCAGCATTGTGTGGTATGAGCATCGGTACGACTAGGCGATGATCGTACCACCCGACGTCTTCTCCTCTGGAATGCCCTGCACGGTCGATTTTCTTCCCACATTATCTTCTCTTCGTCTGGTAGGTTATTATGACATCAATTAGCATGATTTTCACTGAGAAATAGATATTTTCCAACCAATTTTCCAAATATAATTCTCCTTTAGGAACCTGGCAAAATAATTCATAAAGGGTGCACGAATGTAGTAAAATTCCGAAAATCCTACAACTATGTTGCAAAAACAAAGGGTAAAAAGTGATACAAAATATTGACTCGGCAGTCACTATCATCTCTGGACAAGTTCTATTCGTGCACCACCCCCTTCTGTACATTCGTCTACGACTACCTTCATGTCGTAAGATAGGTGGACCATTATTCATTGACAACCAAGGGGCGGGGGTGGATATTCTGTCGTAATATTCCACACCTACTAATAAAGGGAGGACTGATTCTGCCTGTCCATCACATAATTTTATAGAACACCCCCAGCATTTTTTGTGAATTAACTCGCAGTAAATTTAAGTCATAGTTGAACCTTTTTTTTGCATTGTTCAGAACACCCCCTGACTTTTCAGGTAATTAACCCGTGGTCCAATTTTAAGTCACACGAATAGTTTTTTGCATTCGAACAGAAAACCCACAGATTTTTGGTTAATCAATCTGCAGTTCATCTAAAACCAATGCTTTTCTAAATTATCCATATCTTTTAAATCGTAACTCCAATTTTAACAAGTTATATATGAAATTTGATTAGAAAGTGTAGAATCTGAATATGATGTTATTTTACTTGTTAATTATTTTAAAATAGTATTTTTTGTGCAAATTTAATCCATAGCGCATGGTCCGTTTTTCTTTCGTACCGACGGTGCTCTAGATTGCAAATAAACACCCACTAAAACCATATTGAGATGAAAGAAAATATCGATAACCATGCATGCACACCTATGAAATACCTCCCAGAGAAAAAAACAATATATTTCTCATCTTATTGCCCGAGAGAGAGAGAGAGAGAGAGAGAGAGAGAGAGAGAGAGAGAGAGAGAATAATGGATGAATGACTAATGTAACATACACATGAATACACTGTTGGGAAACGTTGCATGGAGAACAAAAAATTTTTATGCACATGCAAGATCTATCCATCGAGATGTGTAGCAACAAGAGGGGAGAGTGTGTATACGTACCCTCGTAGACCGTAAGCGGAGGCGTTTAGTAACGCGGTTGATGTAGTCGAACTTCTTCGCGATCCAACCGATCAAGTACCGAACGTACGGCACCTCCGAGTTCTGCACACGTTCATCTTGATGACGTCCTCGCCTTCTTGATCCAGCAAGACGGGCGAAGTAGTAGATGAGTTCCGGCGGCACGACGGCGTGGTGACGGTGACGGTGATGCTATCTCCGTAGGGCTTCGCCTAAGCACTCCGAAAATATGACCGAGGAACGAAACTGTGGAGAGGGGCGCCGCACACGGCTAAGTGATTGTCGTGGCTTATGTGTGGCGCCCACTCCCACATATATATAGGGGGGGGGGGGAGGGAGGAGCAGCCAAGGAGGCCGAATCATCCTGGTGCTTCTTCCCTAGTCGCGCCCCCCTTACCATATTTGCCGGAGGGGGAAAGGAAACGGGAGGAGAGGGAAGGAAGGGGAGGCCGACTCCCCCCTTTCCTTCTCTCCCCAAGGGCTGCGGCCTTAGGACGGGCGCGCCAGCCCCTTGTGGGTTGGTGTGTTCCCCCCTTTGGCCCATATGGCCCATTAACCTCCCGGGGTGCCCGCAACCCCTTTCGATGACCCGATAATTATCCGGTACCTTCCGAAACTCTTCCGTTGTCCAAATATCATCGTCCTATATATCAATATTTACCTCCGGACCATTCCGGAGCTCCTCGCCATGTCCGTGATCTCATCCAGGACTCCAAATAACATTCGGTCACCAAATCATATAACTCATATAACACTATATCGTTAACGAACGTTAAGCGTGCGGACCCTACGGGTTCGAGAACTATGTAGACATGACCGAGACACCTCTCCGGTCAATAACCAATAGCGGAATCTGGATGCCCATATTGGTTCCTACATATTCTACGAAGATCTTTATCGGTCGAACCGTAATGACAACATACATAATTCCCTTTGTCTATCGGTATGTTACTTGCCCGAGATTCGATCATCAGTATCTTCATACCTAGTTCAATCTCGTTACCGGCAAGTCTCTTTACTCATTCCATAATACATCATCTCGTAACTAACTCCCTAGTCATTTTCTTTGAAGCTTATTATGATGTGTATTACTAAGAGGGCCCAGAGATACCTCTCCGATACTCGGAGTGACAAATCCCAATCTCAATCTATGCCAACTCAACAAACACCTTCGGAGATAACTGTAGAGCATCTTTATGATTACCCAGTTATGTTGTGACGTTTGATACGTCTCCGTCGTATCTATAATTTTTGATTGTTTCATGCCATTATTCTACAACTTTCATATACTTTTGGCAACTTTTTATACTATTTTTGGGACTAACATAATGATCCAGTGCCCAGTGCCAGTTCCTGTTTGTTGGATGTTTTTTGTTTCACAGAATATCCATACCAAACGAAGTCCAAACGCGATAAAAACTTACGGAGATTTTTTTTGGAATATATTAGATTTTTGGGAATTGGAATCAACGCGAGATGATGCCCGAGTGGCCCACAAGCCCTGGAGGCGCGCCCCCCTCCCCAGGGCGCGGCCAGGAGGCTTGTGTAGGAGATATGCCCTAGAGGCAATAATAAATGTTATTGATTATCTCCCTGTTCATAATTAGGTTTATGTTCCATGCTATAACTGCAATGATTCTCGAGTCTGCAAATAAAACGAGGCTCGGAGGAAGACTCATATGCACGTGTGGGATAATAAACGGTAAAATGTATTCCTAGTCTGGCCTCTAAGACTAGCTCAAGTGTTGCATGATGGTTCTGTTTTCCTGATCATGGGCATGTCTATGCCAGCAACTTTGAGGGCACAGTGTTAGAAGAACATTTGTGTTGAATCGACCCGATTGATGTTATGCTATGAGATTCTTTCGTCACAAGTTAATGGTTAATAACACAGAGATGGTTAACGTTTGCATGATTCCTCAGACCATGAGAGTATCGAGTTTCTTCATGCTTGATTCATGAACTTTGGGGTTTGTTAAACGTCATCCGTAACTGGATGGCTATTACGGCGTCTTACGGGTTCATGGGAAAGTATGTTAAGTAACTTGATAGCTCAAGATTGGGATTTGCTCCTCCGACGATGGAGAGATATCTCTGGGCCCTCTCGGTGTTACGGTATCCATCATCATCTGGCCAGACACTTTGTGATTTGATCACGGGGATGCCGGAACACGGTAACGAGAAAAGAGAACAATACCGGTAACGAGGTAACTAGCATAGTGGACAAGTTGTTGATCCACGGGAATGCCATCATGTCTCACCTCGGGTATTTGTAACATATCGCGAAGCAACAGGAATAGCACACGGCAACTGGAGGTTCACTCGAACATTCATTCATGTGGGTATAGGGGTCAATATGGGTGTCCACGGCTCTGATGTTGATCATTGATCGGAAGGGGTTCCGGGTCATGTCTATACTTCACCGAACCTATAGGGTCACACGCTTAAGGGTCATCTATCTGCTGAATACTAGACAGGGAGTCTGAGAGAAAATCACCGAAAAAGTTTCGGACACCGAAAAGTTTCGGACAGCGGAAAAGTTCCGCAGAGAGAGGTCACCGGATGAGTTCCGGTGAAACTGAAAAGTTGTTTCAGAGGATACCATAAAGTCAAATTGGTTTCGGCACATGCCCGATAATTCTTGGAGGGTGCCAGAATCATTCTGGAAACTTTTGGGAATTTTCTGGAAGAAAAACCGGAAATGTTCCGGAGCTGCCGGAACCACTTCAGATGCTTTTCGCAGATGAAAATCACTAATCTGGAATTGTTCCAGAATGCGTTGAAAATTATTTTAGTGGGTACTGGAAATGTTCTAAGCCCACATAAATATTTTCAGTTCGAACGGACGCTGAAAAATGTCGTTGTGAATAGTGAAAGTGCTTTTTGGGTGGCTTCTTGGAGAAGCCACCTTGAGGGTCCTTTGGTATTTTTCCCCTTGGCTTCTTGGAGAAGCCACCCTTGGGCTTGGCCTATAAATAGGGGTGGAGGGGGCTGCCTAAAGACTCACTCTTTCTCACATATACATGCCATTGCAATGATCTGGCTTCTCTCTCCCTCCCACGAAAAGAGTTTCGTAGAGCCGAAAGGCTGTCTGGGTTCCGGTGGGAACTAGTTCTGGACGGCGAAGCCCTGCCGGATAGATGACACCGTATGTGTGCAACTCTGTAGAGAGGTCGTAGTTTCGATCTTAGTGCCCGAGGGGCTGTTCGAGAGTGCCTCCCGAAGGGCTGTCCAAGTGACGGTCCGAGTTCTGTGAGTCCTCCCGAAGGGCTGTCCGAGTGACCATTCGAGTTTCGAAGGTCCTCCCGAAGGGCTGTCCGCGACATCGTCCGGGGGACTGTTCGACCGCCTCCCGGAGGGCTGTCCGAAGGAAAGACGAGGGTATACATCCTCGCGGTTGGGAGGTTGTAAATCCTAGCTGCGGGGATCTGCACCGCCGATCGTCATCGACTCTACTTCCGCTGCGCTACGAGTCGGTAACGAACATGATCAAACCTTGTATGCAGTCTCCATAGTGGTCCTGGGCTGGTGCGTAGGGCGGAAAATTTTTGTTTTCTGCTGCGTTACCCTACAGCTTGTGCCCACCCCGTAAGGCGGTTGGTGCCCTTTGATACGTCTCCAACGTATCTATAATTTTTTATTGTTCCATGCTGTTATATTATCATTCGTGGATGTTTTACAATTATTTAGCAATCATTTTATATCATTTTTTGGGACTAACCTATTGACATAGTGCCGAGTGCCAGTTGTTGTTTTCTGATTGTTTTTTACATCGCAGGAAATCAATATCAAACGGAGTCCAAATGCAGCGAAACTTTTTGTGGATTTTTTTGGACCAGAAGACACTAGATGGGCCAGAGAAGCAACTGAGGGGACCTCTGAGGGGAGCACAACCCACCGGGGCGCGCCTGGGCCCCCATGCGCGCCCAGGTGGGTTGTGCCCACCTCGGTGGCCTCCCGCATCGCCTCTTTGCTCTATAAATACCCCAATATTCCAGAAACCCTAGGGGAGTCAACGAAAATCAATTCCAGCCGCCGCAAGTTCCAGAAACCGCAGATCCAATCTAAACACCATCACAGAGGGGTTCATCATCCTCATTGGTGCCTCTCCGATGATGTGTGAGTAGTTCATTGTAGACCTACGGGTCCGTAGTTAGTAGCTAGATGGCTTTCTCTCTCTCTTTTGATTCTCAATGCAATGGTCTCTTGGAGATCTATTTGATGTAACTAATTTTGCGGTGTGTTTGTTCAGATCCGATGAACTATGAGTGTATGATCAGATCTATGTTTTTATCCATGAAAGTTATTTGAGTCTTTTGATCTCTTATATGCATGATTACTTATAGCCTCATATTTCTTCTTCGAATCTTTGGTTTAGTTAGGACAACTAGATCGATTTTTCTTGCCATGGGAAGAGGTGCTTTGTGATGGGTTCGATCTTACGGTGCTTGATCCCAGTGACAGAAGGGGAACCGACACGTATGTATCGTTGCTATTAAGGATAGCAAGATGGGGTCTATTTCTACATAAATAGATCTTGTCTACATCATGTCATCGTTCTTATTGCATTACTCTGTTTCTCCATGAACTTAATACACTAGATGCATGCTGGATAGCGGTCGATGTGTGGAGTAATAGTACTAGATGCAGGCAGGAGTCGGTCTACTAATCTTGGACGTGATGCCTATATAATGATCATTGCCTGGATATCATCATGATTATTTGAAGTTCTATCAATTGCCCAACAGTAATTTGTTTACCCACCGTATGCTATTTTTCTCAAGAGAAGCCACTAGTGAAATCTACGGCCCCCGGGTCTATTTTCTAATCATATATTTTCAGATCTATTTTGCTATTTTCCTTTTTATTTATTTGCCACTTTTATTTTCAGATCTATATTACCAAAAACCCAAAAATACCTCACTGAATTTTATTTGCTTTTATTTGCATCTATCAATCTACTATAATTTTTCTCCCGTCAACTGGCCAATTTGTGGCACCGTTACCCGAAAGGGATTGACAACCCCTTTAACACGTCGGGTTGCAAGTATTTGTTCTTTATGTGCAGGTACCGTTTACGTAGTCTTGCTTGGTTCTCCTACTGGTCCGATAACCTTGGTCTCATCACTGAGGTAAATACCTAGGGTTGCTGTGCTGCATCATCCCTTCCTCTTTGGGGAAATACCGATGTAGTTCAAGCCAACATCAAAAGGAATTTCTGGTGCCGTTGCCGGGGAGACATCATCAACATCTACCAGGTTCCTAATCACAAATCTCATCTCCTTGCAATTTACATTATTTGCCATTTGCCTCTCGTTTTCCTCTCCCCCACTTCACAAAAATTTACCATTTTATTCGCCCTCTTTTCGTTCGCCGTTTTCTCATCAGATCTGTTTTTGAGTGCAATCTTGTTGCATAGTCACGATGACTCAAGAGAACACCAAGTTGTGTGATTTCTCCAATACCAACAACAATGATTTTATTAGCACTCTGATTGCTCTTCCCGCCACTAGTGCGGAGTCTTCTGATATTAATGCCACTTTGCTGAATCTTGTTATGAAAGATCAATTTTCCGGTACTCCTAATGAGGATGTCGCGTCCCATCTTAACACATTCGTGGAATTATGCGATATGCAGAAGAAAAAAGATGTGGACAATGATATTGTGAAGTTGAAATTATTCTCGTTTTCTTTGCGAGATCGTGCAAAAATTTGGTTTTCTTCTTTGCCTCGCAATAGTATCGATTCTTGGGATAAGTGCAAAGATGCCTTTATTACTAAGTATTTTCCGCCCACGAAAATTGTTTCCCTTAGAACCAAGATCATGAATTTCAAGCAACTTGAACATGAGCATGTTGCACAATCTTGGGAAAGGATGTAATTAATGCTAAGGAATTGCCCAACTCATGGGTTAAATATTTGGATGATCATACAAATTTTTTATGCGGGGTTGAATTTTCTTTCTCGAAATCTTTTAGACTCCGCCGCGGGTGGTACTTTTATGGAAATCACTTTGGGTGAAGCCACCAAATTGCTTGATAATATTATGGCAAATTATTCACAATGGCATACCGAAAGAGCTCCTACTAGTAAAAAGGTAAATTCGGTTGAAGAAATTTCTTCTTTGAGTGAAAAAGTTGATGTTCTTATGAAATTGGTTGCTAATAAAAGTGCTGCTATTGATTTTAATGATGTGCCTTTGTCTATTTTGATTGAGCAAAATAGTGATGCCATATATGTGAATTTTATCTCGCGAAACAATTTCAATAATAATGCTTATAGAGGTAATTTTAATCCTAGGCCTTTTCCTAGTAGTTCCTCTAATAATTATGGTAATTACTATGGTAATCCTTCTTATAATAATAATAGGAACACCTCTGATGTTGAGAATAATATTAAAAAATTTATCAATACTCAAAAAGTTTTCAATGCTGCAATAGAAGAAAAGCCGAATAAGATTGATGATATTTCTAGAAGTATTGATAGAATTTCTCATGATGTAGAAAATTTCAAGATGAAAATCTTTGTGCCTAAGGTTGAGGAATCAATTAAGGCTCTTTATGTTTCTATGGATGAAAGTAAGAAAAGAACCGCTATGCTTAGAGCTCGAAAAGAATTTTTAGAAAAAGCATTTTCTAGTGATTGCTTTGATAAAAGTGATGAAGATCTTAAAATGATTGGTGTTTCTTCTATTGATTCTTTGTTTAGTAAGATTAAGATTGATAATAAAGGGACTGAAGAAGAGTCAACTTTAGCTAGAAGGTGTCCCGATAATTCGGAGGGTGAAAATCTTGTTGAGAAAATTGATAAAAGTGGGTTTGAAGAGGATAAAACTTTAACTAGTTATGTGCCCACTCTTTTGGATTACAAAGACTTTAATTATGATAGTTGCTCTTTGATTGATTGTATTCCTTTGTTGCAATCCATGATAAATTCACCCCATGCTTATGAACAAAATAAACCTCTTACGAAACATATTGTTGATGCTATGATGAAAGCTTTAGAAGAAAAGTTGGAATTAGAGGTTTCAATTCCTAGAGAATTACATGATGAATGGGAAACTACTATCAAAGTCAAGATCAAAAATTATGAGTGTTCTGCTTTATGTGACTTGGGTGCTAGTGTTTCTACAATTCCGAAATCTTTATGCGATGTGCTTGGTCTTACCGATATTGAAGAGTGTTCTATAAATTTGCACTTGGCGGATTCTACTATTAAAAAGCTTATGGGAAGAATTAATGATGTTCTTATTCTTGCAAATAGGAATTATGTGCCCATAGATTT
Source organism: Thinopyrum elongatum (assembly GCA_011799875.1). NCBI lineage: Eukaryota > Viridiplantae > Streptophyta > Magnoliopsida > Poales > Poaceae > Thinopyrum > Thinopyrum elongatum. Next base: position 26,519,263 of record CM022297.1, on the reverse strand, counting down.
TATTGTTCTTGATATTGATTGCAATCCGTCTTGTCCAATTATTCTTGGTAGACCGTTTTTACGTACTATTGGTGCCGTGATTGATATGAAAGAAGGCAATATTAAATTTCAATTTCCACTAAGAAAGGGTATGGAACACTTCCCTAGAACTATAATTAAGACACCATATGAATCAATCATGTGGGCATCGTATGGATCCAAAAACAAAGATGACAACACTTAGATCCTTCGCATTATGCCTAGCTAGGGGCGTAAAACGATAGCGCTTGTTGGGAGGCAACCCAATGAATAAATTTTTTTTTTTTTATTTTTTTTTATTTCTGTTCTTGAGTGTTTGCACAATTATGCTACTGTTATGATTGTGTTTTTTGTGTTTCAATTAGTGTTAGTGCCAAGCAAAGCCTTTGGGATAGCTTTGGTGATAGTTGATTTGATCTTGTTGGAAAACAGAAACCTTTGCGTCCAGACAAATAATTGTTTAGAATTACAAAAGCGACGAAAAATTCTGAAATGTTTTACACAAGATTAATATACAAATTGCCTCTGTTTTCCTATTTTTTTAGAATTTTTGGAGTTACAGAAGTATTCAAAATATTCAGTTTGCTACAGACTGGTATGTTTTTGACAGATTCTGTTTTCTTTGTGTTGTGTGCTTGTTTTGATGATTCTATGGTTTCCTTTGAAGAGTTTTTGCCATAGAAAAGTTGGAATACAGTAGATATAATGCACAAATAAAATATGAATGGGTTTGCAACAGTACTTATAGTAGTGATTTGCTTTCTTATACTAACGGATCTCAGGAAGGTTTTGTTGAGTTTTGTGTGATTGAAGTTTTCAAGTTTTGGGTGAGATCGCGATGGATGAAGGAATAAGGATTAGCAAAAGGCTAAGCTTGGGGATGCCCGAGCCACCCCAAGATAATATCCAAGAAGTATCAAGCAACTAAGCTTGGGGATGCCCCCGAGTGGCATCCCCTCTTTCTTCTAACAACCATCGGTATTTTACTTGGAACTATATTTTTATTCGTCACATATTATGAGTTTTGCTTGGAGCGTCTTGTATGATATGAGTCTTTTCTTGTTTTGCTTTTTATTTTTAGTCAAGTCTCCTTGCTGGACACACCTATTTGAGAGAGCCAAAATTATGTTATGACTTGTTACAATTGCTCTCTATGCTTCACTTAAATCTTTTTGAGCTATGGAATTGCTCTAGTGCTTCACTTATATCTTTTTGAGCATGGTGTGCTTTATTATTTTTGAAGAAATGCTCTCATGCTTCACTTAGATTTATTTGAGAGTTGGTAAATTTTTTAAGAAATTCTCTCTTGCTTCACTTAAATTATTTCGAGAGAAGAAAATTTTTATGCTCATGTTCTTCATTTAGATTTGTTTGAGCTATCAAAAGCAACATATGAAATTAGTCCCAAAGTGATAGATATTCAAGAGGGATATAATAAAAACTTTCATGAAGATCATTGGACAAAATAAACTTGATTCTTTGTAATAGTTTTGCGATATGATGATATAATATGTGATTCATATTGATGAGTAATTATGCTTTAGTAAGAATATTGGTGTTAAGGTTTGTGATTCCCTATGCAAGCACGAAAGTCAATAGTTATGCAATGAAATTACATCCTACTTGTGGTGCATTATTCGGTGTTAGTTATGCTTAATGCTCGCTTATGAGATTTTTCGTTTCTTGGTTGGATGCTTCTCAATCTTTTGCTAGCCTTCATTTGCATTAAGTATGATCACTACTTGTGCATCCAAAATCCTTTAAACCAGTTTTGCAATATGAGTCCACTATACCTACCTATATGCGGTATTCTTTTGCCATTCTAAGCAAATTCGTATGTGCCATCCCTAATTTTCAAAATAAATTTCTCTGTTGTGTGCTCGTACCGCTCATGAAACGGTATGGGGTGGCTGATAAATTTCCATGCTAGATATGTTATTCTCAAGATGAGTGTTTATTCACTTGTCATTGCACGAGAGTACGACAAAGGTATTAGGGATGCCCAATCCTGAAATGAAAAAATGAATTTACTTTATGTTGTCAAATAATAAATTCCTTGGAAAGTGTTGGTATGGAAGGCACCCGTGGATACGGCTAGCCATGGAAAGTGAAAGTATGGTGGAAAAGGAATAAACTTTATTTTCTTTTTGGGAACGGGAACCGCCTATGATATATCTAGCATGGAAAGTATTGGGAACTACTCGATCATTTTTGTTGACAGGAAAAGCATGCCACCCAAAATGTTTTATCTCTATCTTTTTCGCATTGAGCTCTGGCACCTCTACAAATTTCTACTTCCCTCCGCGAAGGGCCTTTCTATTTACTTTATGCAATTTTATTTTTATTTGAGTCTCCATCTTCTCTTATAAAGCACCAACTAAGGGGCACTATGATCATACTTGAGCATTGGGTGTAGCTAATATGCGAGTGTGTTTCATGAATGGATCCATGATTGAGCATAATGGGCTAGGGATAACTTGCTTTAGTGTTGATATTTTGAAAGACAAAGTTTCTTGTTGATATGCTTAAGTATTAAAGTCCTCATGTCAAAACTAGACTACTGCTTTGAATCATATAAAATTCCAACTGTCCATGCTACAAAGAAAAGAGTATGTGATGAACATGTTAGGCAGCATTCGACATCAAAAATTATGTTTTTATCATTTACCTACTCGAGGACGAGCAGGAATTAAGCTTGGGGATGCTGATACGTCTCCAACGTATCTATAATTTTTTGTTTCTCCATGCTGTTATATTATCATTATTGGATGTTTTACAATCATTTTGTATCATTTTTTGGGACTAACATATTGACATAGTGCCAAGTGCCAGTTGTTGTTTTCTGCTTGTTTTTTACATCACAGGAAATCAATATCAAACGGAGTCCAAATGCAGCGGAACTTTTTCTGGATTTTTTTGGACCAGAAGACACCAGATGGGCCAGAGAAGCACCTGAGGGGAGCTCCAAGGGGAGCACAACCCACCAGGGCGTGACTGGGGGCCCAGGCGCACCCAAGTGGGTTGGGCCCACCTCGGTGGCCTCCCGCACCGCCTCTTTGCTCTATAAATACCCCAATTTTCCAGAAACCCTAGGGGAGTCAACGAAAATCAATTCCAGCCGCGGCAAGTTCCAGAAACCATAGATCCAATCTAAACTCCATCACAGAGGGGTTCATCATCCTCTTTGGTGCCTCTCCGATGATGCGTGAGCAGGTCATTGTAGACCTACGGGTCCGTAGTTAGTAGCTAGATGGCTTTCTCTCTCTCTTTTGATTCTCATGACAATGGTCCCTTGGAAATCTATTTGATGTAACACTTTTTGAAGTGTGTTTGTTGGGATCTGATGAACTTTGAGTTTATGATCAGATCTATGTTTTTATCCATGAAAGTTATTTGAGTCTTTTGATCTCTTATATGCATGATTACTTATAACCTTGTATTTCTTCTTCAAATCTTTGGTTTAGTTAGGCCAACTAGATCGATTTTTCTTGCCATGGGAAGAGGTGCTTTGTGATGGGTTCGATCTTACGGTGCTTGATCCCAGCGACAAAAGGGGAACCGACACGTATGTATCGTTGCTATTAAGGATAACAAGATGTGGTCTATTTCTACATAAATAGATCTTGTCTACATCATGTCATCGTTCTTATTGCATTACTTCATTTCTCCATGAACTTAATACACTAGATGCATGCTGGATAGCGGTCGATGTGTGGAGTAATAGTAGTAGATGAAGGCAGGAGTCGGTCTACTAATCTTGTACGTGATGCCTATATAATGATCATTGCCTGGATATCGTCATGATTATTTGAAGTTCTATCAATTGCCCAACAGTAATTTGTTTACCCACCGTATGCTAGTTTTCTCGAGAGAAGCCACTAATGAAATCTACGGCCCCCGGGTCTATTTTCTCATCATATATTTTCAGATCTATTTTGCTATTTACCTTTTTATTTATTTGCCACTTTTATTTTCAGATCTATATTACCAAAAACCCAAAAATACCTCGCTGAATTTTATTTGCTTTTATTTGCATATATCAATCTACTATAATTTTTCTCCCGTCAACTGGCCAATTTGTGGCACCGTTACCCGAAAGGGATTGACAACCCCTTTAACACGTCGGGTTGCAACTATTTTTTCTTTGTGTGCAGGTACCATTTACGTAGTGTTGCTTGGTTCTCCTACTGTTTCGATAACTTTGATCTCATCACTGAGGGAAATACCTACCATTGCTGTGCTGCATCTTCCCTTCCTCTTTGGGGAAATACCGACGTAGTTCAAGCCAACATCACCCTTCTTTCGCCGCAAGAAACCTAATATCCATATAAAAATCGTGTTAATATTTCAGCCCAATCAGAGTTAAGGATCTCCGGGAATTTAAGAAACGGTGAAAGGCCAGAATCTGGGAACGTAGAAACAGAAGGAAACCGAGAGAGAGAGAGATCCAATCTCGGAGGGGCTCCCACCCCTCCGCCACCATGGAGGCCAAGGACCAGAAGGGAAACCCTCCTCCCATCTAGGGGGGGGGGGCAAGGAAGAGGAAGGAGGGGGGCTCTCTCCCCCTCTCTCCCGGTGGCGCCGGAACGCCGCCGGGGCAATCATCGTGTGACGACGATCTACACCAACAACTCCATCTTCTTCAGCAACACCTCCATCACCTTCCCCCAACTATCTACAGCAGTCCACTCTCCCGCAACCCGCTGTACCCTCTACTTGAACATGGTGCTTTATGCTTCATATTATTATCCAATGATGTGTTGCCATCCTATGATGTCTGAGTAGATTTTTGTTGTCCTATCGGGTAATTGGTGAATTGCTATGATTGGTTTAATTTGTTTGTGGTTATGTTGCTGTCCTTTGGTGCCCATCATATGAGTGCGCATGTGGATCACACCATAGGGTTAGTTGTTTGTTGATGTGACTATGTATTGGAGGGCAAGGGTGACAGCAGCTTCAGCCCAGCATAGAAATTGATGCATACGGGATTGAAGGGGGACCAATATGTCTTAATGCTATGGTTAGGTTTTACCTTAATGAACGTTAGTAGTTGCGGATGCTTGCTAATAATTCCAATCATAAGTGCATAGAATTCCAAGTAAGGGATGACATGCTAGCAGTGGCCTCTCCCACATAAAAGCTTGCTATCGGTCTAGTAACATAGTCAATTTCTTAGGGACAATTCCGCAACTCCTACCACCACTTTTCCACACTCGTCAAACTAAATTAATTGTTTCTTATCTAAACAGCACCTAACTTTTATTTTTACGTTCTTTATTATCTTGCAAACCTATCCCTTTACACCTACAAAGTACTTCTAGTTTCATACTTGTTCTAGGTAAAGCGAACGTTAAGCGTGCGTAGAGTTGTATCGGTGGTCGATAGAACTTGAAGGGAATATAAATTCTACCTTTAGCTCCTCGTTGGGTTCGACACTCTTATTTATCGAGAAAGGCTACAACTAATCCCCTATACTTGTGGGTTATCAATGTTTGATAGCACACAAGGTATTCCTCCGGTATCCGAGAGTTGAATGATCTCATAGTCGAAGGAATATGTATTTGACATTAAGAAAGCAATAGCAATAAACTGAACGATCATATGCTAAGCTAACGGATGGGTCTTGTCCAACACATCATTCTCCTAATTATGTGATCTCGTTATCAAGTGACAACACATGTTTATGGTTAGGAAACCTTAACCATCTTTGATCAACGAGCTAGTCTTGTAGAGGCTTACTAGGGACACGGTATTTGTTTATGTATTCACACATGTATTTAAGTTTCCGATCAATACAATTCTAGCATGAATAATTAACCTTTATCATGAATAAGGAAATATAAAATAACAATTTTATTATTGCCTCTAGGGCATATTTCCTTCAGTCTCCCACTTGCACTAGAGTCAATAATCTAGATTACATTGTAATGAATCTAACACCCATGGAGTCTTGGTGCTGATCATGTTTTGCTCGTGGAAGAGGCTTAGTCAATGGATCTGCTACATTCAGATCCGTATGTATTTTGAAAACTTCTATGTCTCCATCCTTGACCTTTTCACGAATGGAGTTGAAGCATCTCTTGATGTGTTTGGTTCTCTTGTGAAACCTGGATTCCTTCGCCAAGGTAATTGCTCCAGTGTTGTCACAAAAGATTTTCATTGGACCCGATGCACTGGGTATTACACCCAGATCGGATATGAACTCCTTCATCCAGACTCCTTCATGTGCTGCTTCCAAAGCAGCTATGTACTCCGCTTCACACGTAGATCCCGCCATGATGCTTTTCTTGGAACTGCACCAACTGACATCAACACCATTCAATATAAATACATATCCGGTTTGTGACTTAGAGTCATCCGGATCAATGTCAAATCTAGCATCGACATAGCCATTTACGATGAGCTCTTTGTCACCTCCATAAACGAGAAACATATACTTGGTCCTTTTCAGGTACTTTAGGATGTTCTTGACCGCTGTCCAGTGATCCACTCCGGGATTACTTTGGTACCTCCCTGCCAAACTTATGGCAAGGCACACATCAGGTCTAGTACACAACATAGCATACATGATAGAACCTATGGCTGAGGCATAGGGAATGGCTTTCATTCTCTCTCTATCTTCTGCCGTGGTCGGGTTTTGAGTCTGACTCAATTTCACACCTTGTATCACAGGCAAGAACCCTTTCTTTGACTGATCCATTTTGAACTCCTTCAAAACTTTATCAAGGTATGTGCTTTGTGAAAGTCCTATTAGACGTCTCGATCTATCCCTATAGATCTTGATGCCCAATTTATAAGCAGCTTCACCGAGGTCTTTCATTGAAAAATTCTTATTCAAGTATCCTTTTATGCTATCCAAAAATTCTATATCATTTCCAATCAACAATATGTCATCCACATATAATATCAGAAATGCTACAGAGCTCCTACTAACTTTCTTGTAAATACAGGCTTCACCGTAAGTCTGTATAAAACCATATGCTTTGATCACCTCATCTGTAACACCCCCGGTGATTAGCAACAGTAATCACTTTTGATAATGACATGTCAGCAAGCTTAATAGTGCATAATCATCATTAGCATCATATTGCATTTCAACTCCTAAGTCAAATTCAAATTTAAATGAAAGTGGAATATAAAAGTTGTCCAACATAGAAACTAAAATGTCAGATAAATAACAAATATTCCAGAGGCTATTCTAAAATTGAAACGAACATCATTGGAATTGGATAAGTGACTCGAACAACCTCAAACAGTGGATAAAGATAATATTTAATAACCATTTATTAAATCTGAAATAAATATGGAATTATATTTTGTCCAAACTAATTTTAGGTGTTAGGGAATAATGCACTGGTATTTATGAACTAGGTCTCATGTTTTACAAAAACCATTTTGAGGCCTAGCTATTTACTAAACAGAGTAAAGGAAATAAATAAAAGAGAAAAGAAAAAAGAAAAAAAGAAATCCCCCTCTCCCCTGGGCCAGGTGGCCCAACTAGCCAACAGCCGGCCAGCCCACCAGCCGGCCGGCCCACCTGCGCCCCCCCTGGCCTATACCTACCCCCCCAGCCGGCCGAACCCTAGCCGACTCCCCCCCTCGCTTTCTCCTCCCCCCCCTCTGGACGTGGATCCCCCCCATCCCGTCCGCCCCGCCGCCGACGCCCAACGCCGTCGCCTCGTCGCCGGCGTACACGTCACCTCGCCGTCTTCTCCGGCCCCCCCCCACCCAGCCCCTCCTCGCCATCGACGCCGGCGCCCCAGCCTGCGCGCTCGCTCGGCCCCGCGCCTGACGCGCTCGACGGACGCGCGCCTCGACCCCGTCGCCGTTCCCCCCTCGAGCTCGAACCCCCCCCGCTGCCTTGGCCCTACGAACCCCGGTGAGGACCCCTTGCCGAGCTTCCGCCCCGGCTGGCTGCTCGAGCTGTTGCTCCGCTGCCGTCGCGCAGGCCTCGCCTCCTCCCCTGCTCACCGCGCCGACCACCCGTGCCGCCCGCACGCTGCGCGCGCCCCGTGCGCCCGCGCCGTGGCCGGCCCCTCCTGGCCGCGCCGAAGCACGCGCGCGCCTGCACCCCGTGCTTCTCGCTCGCGCACCCGCGTCGCCTCCGTCCACCGCCCGCGCGCACGCACACGCATACCCGCGCGCCGCACCGCGCCCGCCACCCGCGCGCCGCAGCCCGCGCTCGCCCCTGCCCCTCGCCCCGCGCCCGCCTCGCCGTGCGCCCGCGCGCGCGCCGCGCACGCGCGCCGCACGCGCGCCCGCCCGTGGCCCCCTGTGCCACAGACAGGTGGGGCCGAACCCCTGAGACACTGACAAACGGGCCCCGCCCGAAAAACGTTTAGAGAAAAAAAAATAATTAATTAGTTAATTAATTAGCTAATTAACTCTGTTTAGATTAATATAATTTAATTAATTAGTTTAATTAATTGTTAATTAATTAGTTAACCCTAACTAACTAAACCAGCGTATGACAGGTGGGACCCACCCTGTCAGGCGCCTGCTGACATCAGCATGATGTCATGCTGATGTCATCGCCGCACTGTTTCGGATAATGTTGAATTAAATAATTAATTAAATTTCAGAAATTAATAAAAACTTTAGAAAATCATATTAAATAAACCGTAACTCCGATGAAAATATTTTATACATGAAACTTGCTCAGAACGACGATACGAACCCGAATACGTCCTCCGTATTCCCGTCAGATGCCCGCAGCTATAAGAACATTGAACTTTTAGACCGATTTCAGTAAATGAATAGTGCCCAACTTTAATTAAATAAATCCAAATAAATTCCTAAATTAACTAAATCGTTTAGTTAGGCAGTAGAACACCCCGGCATATCATTTAGGCATGTCATACATATTGTTTGCATTATTACCGTGAATTTATTGTTTCTCTCCCCCTCCTTCTCTCTCTCGATAGACGCTGAGACCGACGGCGCTGCACCAGGATACGACTACTCTACCGACGAGCAGCCCATTGACGACCTTCCCCTCTTGCCAGAGCAACCAGGCAAGCCCCCCCCTTGAGCATTCCAGATATCACCCATTCTATTCTCCTGCTTGCATTAGATTTTGCTACTGTTAATGTATGCTCCTATTCTGATGCATAGCCTGCTGTTGTAACCTGTTCATTGCTACCTTACCTGCCTATGATAAACTGTTTAGTATAGGTTGGTGATGAACCATCAGTGACCCCACCACCTTACCCTTGTTGCCCCTGCTTGATCATCGACGACTCGATCAACGTGATCGTCGACCAGAGACCGACACCTCACTTCACACCCCCTTAGTTGTACGACTCTGCGTAGTAACTATCGAGTGCCGAGGGTGATACCTCGTAACGCACTCACGATGAATACTCTGCAGTATAGCTGTTCGGTCGTGGTCATCGAGGGTGATTCCTCCTTCTCCACTTCCGATACGACTCTGTCGTGCGACCCCTCAGTGTGAACCTCGAGGGTGATACCTCATACGTTCACCCTGATGATTTGACCACACGGCTACTTGACCTTTGTTACAAGCGGGTCCACCCTGGTGGGTACCCGCTCGGGATCTATGATTTCGGGTTTGCCGGAAGGGCACTCGAGTGTGACATTGTGGCGGAGCATCAGAGACTCTGATTGTCTCCGCTTGATACTAATTGAGCCTATTGGATTTGGGTGTGTGATCTGAGTGGGTCGACGTGCCCTATACGCACTACCACCACGCGGGATAATGGTTATGGGACCCTCTGCAAAGTACGTTTCTCCGAAAGCTCGTCTGACGTCACGATTCACCGTGCGGGCTGATTGTCGGGATTGGGCTGGATACTTCACTCACGAGTTCAGTGTCGCGCCTGCACCCCGGCCAGTCTCGCAACGCGCAGGGTGCCCAGGGCGATTGCCCGAGACCTCTGGGTGCATAGGTTAGTCCGGCGTGCTGACCTCTCTGCCGAGCCTAGGTAGGGCGCTGCTTTGTGTTGATCTTCCGAGGACGGGCATTACCCAGCAAGTGTGTCCGGCCAGAGTTGATCGAGCGTGTTGGGTAACAGTAGTGCACCCCTGCAGGGATGAATCTTCTATCGATAGCCGGTCCTACGGTAAAGGACGCTCAGTTTGTGTATCCCGATCTACTACTTAAACTGGATACTTGTTACTTAATTGAAGCTTAGGGATCGCTTTCTCGCTTGGGAGTCGAGGAAGGATCTTTAAGCTGTACTTCAACATGTTTGCTAAATAAAATGCTATTCTACTCTCTTCTACTGCTGCAAGGTGATGGCCTTGTGAAGATGTTTGAAGATGCTAGTCTTCGATAGGACTAGGCCTTCTCTCTATTCTGGCATTTCTGCAGGCCAGTTCAAATATACAGCCTTTCTCCATTGATAATGTTGCATATGTAGTATAGATCCTTGCTTGCTGAGTACTTCGGATGAGTACTCACGGTTGCTTTACTTTCTCTTTTCCCCATATACCCCACATTGATGATACATCAGACGATGGAGTCCTGGAGCTAGATGCCACCACCGGAGCTTACTACCAGGAGGGTCCAGAGGGTACTTACTACTGGATCGAGCCAGATGACCAGGAGTAGGATCGGAGGCTCCCAGGCAGGAGGCCAACGCCTTTCGATCTAGTGTCGCTGTTTGTGCTAGCCTTCTTAAGGCAAAACTTGTCTAACTATGTCTGTACTCAGATAATATTTGTATGACTGACTTATGTATTCGGATCTTCGGATCCCTGGTTTGTAATAATGTGGACCTCCGTTTAAATTGTGTTAGAGTTGTGTTGTGATATCTTCCCGTGAGTCCCTGTGCTTGATCGTACACGTTTGCGTGTATGATTAGGGTACGATTGAGTCGGGGGCGCCACATCATCAAAGAGTATATTCGAACTCCAAGATGCTTGCACTAGTCCATAGATGGATCGCTGGAGCTTGCACACTTCGTCAGCACCTTTAGGATCGACAAAACCTTCTGGTTGCATCATATACAACTCTTCTTTAAGAAATCCATTAAGTAATGCAGTTTTGACGTCCATTTGCCAGATTTCATAATCATAAAATGTGGCAACTGCTAACATGATTCGGACAGACTTAAGCATCGCTACGGGTGAGAAAGTATCATCGTAGTCAACCCCTTGAACTTGTCAAAAACCTTTTGCGACAAGTCGAGCTTTGTAGACAGTAACATTACCATCAGCGTCAGTCTTCTTCTTGAATATCCATTTATTCTCTATGGCTTGCCGATCATCGGGCAAGTCCACCAAAGTCCACACTTTGTTCTCATACATGGATCCTATCTCAGATTTCATGGCCTCAAGCCATTTATTGGAATCCAGGCTCATTATAGCTTCTTTATAGTTCGTAGGTTTGTCATGGTCTAATAACATGACTTCCAGGACAGGATTAACGTACCACTCTGGAGCAGATCGTGTTCTGGTTGACCTACGAAGTACAGTAGTAACTTGATGTAAAGTTTCATGATCATTATCATTTTCTTCCTCTCTAGTTTGTGTAGGCATCACGGGAACTGTTTTCTGTGATGTACTACTTTCCAATTCAAGAGAAGGTACAATTACCTCATCAAGTTCTACTTTCCTCCCACTCACTTCTTTTGAGAGAAAGTCCTTCTCTAGAAAGGACCCATTCTTGGCAACAAAGATCTTGCCTTCGGATATGTGGTAGAAGGTGTACCCAATAGTTTCCTTAGGGTATCCTATGAAGACACACTTCTCCGATTTAGGTTCAAGCTTATCATATTGAAGCCTTTTCACTTCAGCATCGCATCCCCAATCTTTAAGAAAAGACAGCTTAGGTTTCTTCCCAAACCATAGTTCATACGGTGTCGTCTCAACGGATTTAGACGGTGCCCTATTTAATTAGAATGCGGCTGTCTCCAATGCATAACCCCAAAATGATAGTGGTAAATTGGTAAGAGACATCATAGAACGCACCATATCTAATAAAGTACAGTTACGGCGTTCAGACACACCATTACACCGTGGTGTTCCAGGTGGCGTGAGTTGTGAAACAATTCCACATTGTTTTAAATGAAGGCCAAACTCGTAACTCAAATATTCGCCTCTGCGATCAGATCATAGAAACTTTATTTTCTTATTACGATGATTCTCCACTTCACTCTGAAATTCTTTGAACTTTTCAAATGTTTCAGACTTGTGTTTCATCAAATAGATATACCCATATCTACTTAAATCATCTGTGAAGGTTAGAAAATAACGATACCCGCCGCGTGCTTCAACACTCATCGGACCGCATACATCGGTATGTATTATTTCCAATAAATCATTAGCTCGCTCCATTGTTCTAGAGAACGGAGTTTTAGTCATCTTGCCGATGAGGCATGGTTCGTAAGTATCAAATGATTCATAATCAAGTGACTCCAAAAGTCCATCCGCATGGAGTTTCTTCATGCGCTTTACACCAATATGACCTAAACGGGAGTGCCACAAGTATGTTGCACTATCATTATCAATTCTGCATCTTTTGGCATCAATATTATTAATATGTGTATCACTATACGATCGAGATTCAACAAGACTAGACCATTCATCAAGGGTGTATGACCATAAAGGATATTACTCATATAAATAGAACAACCATTATTCTTCGATTTAAATGAATAACCGTCTCGCAATAAACAAGATCCAGATATAATGTTCATGCTCAACGTTGGCACCAAATAACAATTATTGAGGTCTAAAACTAATCCCGAAGGTAGATGTAGAGGTAGCGTGCCGACGGCCATCACATCAACTTTGGAACCATTCCCGACGCGCATCGTCACCTCGTCCTTAGCCAATCTTCGTTTATTCCATAGCTCCTATTTCGAGTTACAAATATGAGCAACCGAACCAGTATCAAATACCCAGTTGCTACAACGAGCATTAGTAAGGTACACATCAAAAACATGTATATCAAATATACCTTTGTTCACTTTGCCATCCTTCTTATCCGCCAAGTATTTGGGGCAGTTCCGCTTCCAGTGACCATTCCCTTTGCAATAGAAGCACTCAGTTTCAGGTTTGGGTCCAGCTTTGGGCTTCTTCACGGGAGTGGCAACTAGCTTGCCATTATTCTTGAAGTTCCCTTTCTTTCCCTTGCCCTCTTTCTTGAAACTAGTAGTCTTGTTAACCATCAACACTTGATGCTCCTTCTTGGTTTCTACCTCCGAGGCCTTAAGCATTGCGAAGAGCTCAGGAATTGTTTTATTCATCCCTTGCATATTATAGTTCATCACGAAGCCTTTGTAGCTTGGTGGCAGTGATTGAAGAACTCTGTCAATAACACTATCAACTGGAAGATCAACTCCCAGTTGAGTCAAGTGATTATGATACCCAGACATTTTGAGTATGTGTTCACTGACAGAACTGTTCTCCTCCATCTTACAGCTATAGAACTTGTTGGAGACTTCATATCTCTCAACCCGAGCATTTGCTTGAAATATTAACTTCAACTCTTGGGACATCTCATATGCTCCATGATGTTCAAAACGTCTTTGAAGTTCCGGTTCTAAGCCGTAAAGCATAGCACACTGAACTACTGAGTAGTCATCAGATCGAGCCTACCAGACGTTCATAACATCTTCAGTAGCTCCTGCAGCAGGTCTGTCACCTAGCGGTGCATCAAGGACGTAATTCTTCTATGCAGCAATGAGGATAATTCTCAAGTTACGGACCCAGTCTGTGTAGTTGCTACCATCATCTTTCAACTTAGCTTTCTCTAGGAACACATTAAAATTCAGGGGAACGGTAGCACGGGCCATTGATCTATAACATAGATATGCAAAACTATTAAGACTAAGTTCATAATAAATTAAGTTGAATTAATAAAATTACTAATGAATTCCCACTTAAATAAACATCCCTCAAGTTATCTAAGTGATACATGATCCAAATCAACTAACACATGTCCGATCATCACGTGAGATGGGGTAGTCTTCAATGGTGAACATCTCTATGTTGATCATATCTACTATATGACTCACGTTCGACCTTTCGATCTCCAGTGTTCCGACACCATGTCTGTAAATGCTAGGCTCATCAAGTTTAACCCAAGTATTCTGCATGTGCAAAACTATCTTACACCCGTTGTATGTGAATGTAGAGTCTATCACACCCGATCATCATGAGGTGTTTTGAAACGATGAACTTTGGCAACGGAGCATACTCGGGGAGAACACATTTATCTTGAAATTTAGTGAATGGATCATCTTACAATGTTACCGCCATTCTAAGCAAAATAAGATGCATATAAAGGATAAACATCACATGCAATCAAAATATGTGACATGATATGGCCATCATCATCTTGTGCTTTTGATCTCCATCTCTAAAGCATCGTCATGATCTCCATCATCACCAGCTCGACACCCTTGCTCTCCATCGTTGTGTTGGGGTCGTCTCGCCAACTCTTGCTTCTACAACTATTGCTAACGCATAGAGATAAAGTAAAGCAATTACATGGCGCTTCCATTTCATAGAATAATTAAGAGACAACCCTAAGGCTCCTGCCCGTTGTCGATATTACAAAACATGATCATCTCATACATCAACGTATATCACATCACGTCTTGACCATATCACATGACAACATGCCCTGCAAAAACAAGTTAGACATCCTCTACTTTGTTGTTGCAAGTTTTACGTGGCTACTACAGGCTTCTAGCAAGAACCGTTCTTACCTATAGCAAAAACCACAACGGTTATTTATCAAGTTTGTTGTTTTAACCTTCTTCATGGACCAGCCGCAGTCAAATTCGATTCAACTAAAGTAGGAGAAACACACACCCGCCAGCCACCTTTATGCAAAACAAGTTGCATGTTAGTCGGTGGAACCGGTCTCATGTGCGTGGACATGTAAGGTTGGTCCGGGCCCCTTCATCCCACAATACCGCCGAATCAAAATAAGATGTTGGTGGTAAGAAGTATGACTATCACCGGCCATCACTCTTTGTGTTCTACTCGTGCATATCATCTACGCATAGACCTGGCTCATGATGCCACCGTTGGGAAACGTTGCATGGAAAACAAAAAATTTCTACGCACACGCAAGATCTATCCATGGAGATGCATAGCAACGAAAGGGGAGAGTGTGTCTACGTACCCTCGTAGACCGTAAGCGGAAGCGTTTAGTAACGTGGTTGATGTAGTCGAACTTGTTCGCGATCCAACCGATCAAGTACCGAACGTACGACACCTCCGAGTTCTGCACATGTTCAGCTTGATGACGTCCTCGCCTTCTTGATCCAGCAAGACAGGCGAAGTAGTAGATGAGTTCCGGTGGCACGACAGCATGGTGACATTGATGGTGATGCTATCTCTGCAGGGCTTCGCCTAAGCACTCCGAAAATATGACCGAGGGACGAAACGGTGGATTGGGGCGCCGCACACGGCTAAGAGATTGTCGTAGCTTATGTGTGGCGCCCTTGTGACGCCCCCGGCTTAATCGTGCACTAACCATACATGAAAATGCACACGATCAAGCCTAAGAACTCACTTGAAGATATCACAACACAACTCTAAAACATCAATAAAGTCATACAAGCATATATTACAAGCCAGGGCCTCGAGGGCTCGAATACATAAGCTTGATGACAAACAAGCATCAGCGAAAGCGTTAGATATCTAAGTACAGACATAAAAGAAAGATAGAAAGGCCTTTAAGAAGGCAGGGCAAAACAAAAACTACGATCGAAAGGCGCAGGCCTCCTGCCTGGGACCCTCCGAACCTACTCCTGGTCTTCAGCCAATTCGAAGAAGGATCCACCCTCGGGGGAGTAGTGGAAGTCGTCGGCAGGAGCAACTGTCTCAGGGGCTCCGCCATCTGGTTGCAACAATCGGATATGGGGAGAAAAAGAAAGCAAAGCAACCGTGAGTACTCATCCGAAGTACTCAGCAAGCAAGGATCTACACTACATATGCAACATTATCAAAGGAAGGCTATATATGTGGACTGGGCTGCAGAAATGCCAGAATAGGGGAAAGGCCTAGTCCTATCGAAGACTAGCATCTTCAACGGTCTTGCAGCAATAGAAGAGAGTAGATCAACACAATATAATGTAGTGGTTGTTGTGTCAAGTAACAGTCTCGCCCGGAGATCCTTCCTCGACTCCCTGCGAGAAAGCGATCCCGGAGCCACATATCCAGGTATCATCTCAAGTTCTATTTGTATTGATCGGGATGCAACTCCGAGTGTCCGTTACCGTAGGACAGGCTATCGATAGATGTTTTCTTCCCTGCAGGGGTGCACCAACTTACCCACCACGCTCACTTAACTCTGGCCGGACACACTTTCCTGGGTCATGCCCAGCCTCGGCCAAACGATACACCGCAACCCTACCTACAGCTCAGCAGAGAGGTCCCCGTCGGTCTATATCCTAAGCGCTAGGGGGTCTTGGGCCATCGCCCCTCGCCCTCCGGGTCGTTGCGTACATGACGAATCTCGGTATCACCCCTCAGGATGGCGCCGGCCCAGCCATGCTGCGATGCTGAACTGGACGTTTGACAGAGCTTTCGGCTGATGCTACAATGCAGAGTGCCCATAACTCTTCCCACGTGATGGTTATTGCTATCTGGCCAAAGGCCGGCTCGGATCAAATATCCAAATCGTTAGTGGATTAGGGGCTTGCGGTAACGAGCAGAGACTCACGATCGATGTGACCCCGTCGCCCCGTCTCAAGAACTTGCTGCAAGGGCTAAGAATGCCCGGCCGCGCCTCGTAAATATCTCACAGGTAACTTCCCATCATTCGCGGGTACCCCTAGGGGTCGACCCACCTTTCCAAGTATCAGTTGTAAAGTCCACGTATCCGTGTGTCCATAACATCTGAGGAATCCAAGGTATCACCCTCATTGGATTCCTACTCGATGTATCCGTCAAGGTGAACTCGGAGGAATCACCCTCGATGGGTTCACACTTGAGGTGTTGCATGACAGCGTCATTATCGAGAGTGGGGAAGGAGGAATCACCCTCGGTGACCACAACCGATGAACTAACCTACAAGATTAACATCAGAAGTGCTGACGAGGTATCACCCTCGGCACTCGATAGTAACCCAGTAGTGTCGTACAACTAAGGGGGTGATGTGCGGTGCCGGGGCCTAGTCTTCGATCCCGTTGATTGGGTCTTCTGATAATCCAGTGGGGTGGTTGGGACAAAGTGGGGTCTTTGACGGGTCACTAACCAAACTATACTAAGCAGTTTGAAATAGGCAGGTAAGGTAACAATAAGCAGGTTACAAAAGCAGGCTATGCATTAGAATAGGACTAATCAATTACAGTAGCAAAATCTAATGCAAGCATGAGAAAATAGAATGGGCGATATCGGGATGATCAAAGGGGGGGGGGGCCTTGCCTGGTTGCTCGGCGGCAAAGGCAGGGTCGTCAGGGGTCATCGATCTCCGGAGTTGCGTCGGTACCGAGCTCTATCGAGAGAGAAGAGGGGGAGGAAACAGATAAATACAAGGCAGACAAAGTACCAAAATGCTTGCTATGCTAACATGCAGTGCAGGGCTGCCTAAAAGCATGTCTAAGTCATATTAGTTATTTTAGGATTTAAGTTAGAATTAATAACCGGTGTATATGCACTATTCATCTACCGGAAACAGGCTAAAAGTTGCGGGTTCTCCTCCGTAGAGGGTCCCGACACGGAAATAGATAGGACGGTCTGATTCGTCTCGTCGTTCTGAGAAACTTTCATGTATTAAGTTTTTCCATCGGAGCTACGGTTAATTTTCTACGAATTTCGGAAGTTTTAGGCATTTTCGGAAATTACTGAAATTCTGCTAAGTCCTCAGTTTTAAACATCATTTAGCTGTTTTCCAGAGGCTATAACTAGTGTTCTATACATCCTATGAATTAGTGCCTTATATCAATATTGATCACTTTCCTGTGATCTACAAGATGGTATGAATTGCATCTCTGCTAGATCCATGTAACTTGTTTATTTTCTGCTCTAAAGTAGCTACCACAATAACTCTATTTTCAGTCTTTTCTGGTAACAGAACATAGACTTTTGTCATTTCCAATGGGATAAAATGGAGTTTGTCAAGTGTACTTTCTATCTATATAATTCTTACACCTTTTAACAGTTGTTTAACCGCTGATTAGGGGCTGTCTAGGTGGTTAGTCAATGTAGATTTAGAAAAGATGACTATAGCTACAGTAGCTAGCATCAGCTACAATAGCATTCAGCAGAGCAGCAGCGACAGGAGCTCGGCGACGCGAGCGGGGAAGCAGTGGCCGGCCGATACACGGGCAGCGCGGGCGCGGGGCAGGTGGCAGCGGCAGCAGCATCACGGTGGCGGGCAGGGCTGCGCCGGCGGGCGTGCGGCCTGCGCGGGAGCGGGCGCGCGGCGGTGCTATGCTTGCGAGGGCGGCCAAGGTAGCAGGAGGAGCAGTAGCAGCGGCTCGCAGGTGGGGCGCAGGGGGGGCAGCCAGGCGCGGGGTGAAGAGGCGGTGGCCAGGGGCGCAGGCCGGGCGCGGTGAGCGAGGGCTCCGGCCGCGGCCACGGTGAACTGTGACCGTGGCGTCCACGGGACGTCGGGTCTGGGCGCGTACGGCGACTAGAAAAGAGGAGGGGCGAGGGGGATCGCGGAGGAGGCTCACAAAGTGGTCGATGGGAAGCCGGGGAAGTGGCCGGTGATGTAGATCGACGGCGGCGGTGCGGACGGCCCCGGGGAAGAACACAGCGACGTAGGCGACGCAGGGCAGCTCCACCGGTCGGCCGCGGTTGCGTAGAGGACGAGGACGACTTGGGGAAGCCGTTGGGTAGCTCGAGGCGGCCGCTGGCCTCGGCCACGGCGAGGCGGCAGCGGCGGTCATGTCCGGTGAGGCAAGCCCAGAGGGGAAGGTGGAGAGGTGGAACGAGAGGATGAGGGGGAAAGTGAGTGGGAGAGGGGATCGAGGGGACGGGGTGCTGGCACCCTTATCCTCGCCGGGGCGTCGCCGGCGAGGTGGTCCGGTGGCGACCGCACCCTGTAGCGGCGTGGGTCGGATGAGCAGCGAAGGGGAGGCGACCCGGTGGGGTGGGTAGCCTGGCTGGGTCGACCTAGGTGGGAGTTAGGCCCGGGGAGGGGGGGGGGGGCAGGGGCCTTTTCCTATTTGTGCTTTTGCCTTTTCCTTTTCTT
Organism: Thinopyrum elongatum; assembly: GCA_011799875.1. Lineage (NCBI taxonomy): Eukaryota > Viridiplantae > Streptophyta > Magnoliopsida > Poales > Poaceae > Thinopyrum > Thinopyrum elongatum. The sequence continues at coordinate 26,500,119 of CM022297.1, read as the reverse complement.
CTAATTAGTTTCTGTTTTTCGTTTTAGTTTCTTTTTATTTCTTGTTTTATAAAATACAAGAACAGTTCCTAAATTAGTATTACCAAATATGCTACTGTCATAAAAAGTTTGGCACAATAATAAATACTTCGCACATTTTTATTATTTAAAAGGCATTTAATTAGTCATTTTCCGCTACTGTTTATTTATTTTTGTGCACTTAACAATTTATAAGAAGATGATTTCTTCACCAATAATAATTATGAATTATTTAAAATAGTTTGCACATTTTAGTTTTGACATTTGAAAATTTAAATTTTGACTTTGATTTAAATTTGAATTTGAAAAGAGATATGATCCAAATGATGTTTAAGCATTGTTGATCATGATGACATGGCAATGTCAAAAGGGGGATTACTGTAGCTAACCACTGGGGGTGTTACACCCCTTCCCACATATATATAGGTGGGGGGAGGGAGGAGCAGCCAAGGAGGCGCCCCAAGGAGGCCGAATCATCCTTGTGCTCCTTCCCTAGCCGCCCCCCCCCCCCTACCATATTTGCCGGAGGGGGAAAGGAAAGGTGAGGAGAGGGAAGGAAGGGGGAGGCCGACTCCCCCCTTTCCTTCTCTCCCCAAGGGCTGCGGCCTTAGGGGGCGCGCCAGCCCCTTGTGGGCTGGTGTGTTCCCCCCTTTGGCCCATATGGCCCATTAACCTCCCGGGGTGCCCGGAACCCCTTCCGGTGACCCGATAATTATCCGGTACCTTCCGAAACTCTTCCGGTGTCCAAATATCATCGTCCTATGTATCAATCTTTACCTCCGGACCATTCCGGAGCTCCTCATCACGTCCGTGATCTCATTCGGGACTCCGAACAACATTTGGTCACCAAATCATACAACTCATATAACACTATATCGTCAACGAACCTTAAGCATGCGGACCCTACGAGTTCGAGAACTATGTAGACATGACCGAGACACCTCTCCGGTCAATAACCAATAGCGGAACCTAGATGCCCATATTGGTTCCTACATATTCTACGAAGATCTTTATCGGTCGAACCGTAATGACACGTAATTCCCTTTGTGTATCGGTATGTTACTTGCCCGAGATTCGATCATCGGTATCTTCATACCTAGTTCAATCTCGTTACCGGCAAGGCTCTTTACTCATTCTGTAATACATCATCTCGTAACTAACTCCTTAGTCATTTGCTTGCAAGCTTATTATGATGTGTATTACCGAGAGGGCCCAGAGATACATCTCCGATACTCGGAGTGACAAATCCCAATCTTGATCTATGCCAACTCAACAAACACCTTCGGAGATACCTGTAGAGCATCTTTATGATCACCCAGTTATGTTGTGACATTTGATAGCACACAAGGTATTCCTCCGGTATCCGGAAGTTGAATGATCTAATGGTCGAAGGAATATGTATTTGACATGAAGAAAGCAATAGCAATAAACTGAACGATCATATGCTAAGCTAACGGATAGGTCTTGTCCATCATATCATTCTCCTAATGATGTGATCTCATTATCAAGTGACAACACATGTCTATGGTTAGGAAACCTTACCATCTTTGATCAACGAGCTAGTCTTGTAGAGGCTTACTAGTGACACGGTATTTGTTTATGTATTCACACATGTATTTAAGTTTCCGATCAATACAATTCTAGCATGAATAATAAACCTTTATCATGAATAAGGAAATATAAAATAACAACTTTATTATTGCCTCTAGTGCATATTTCCTTCATCCACACTAGAGTTTGGTATTACAAAGAGATGGCTGAAGAGGTTGATGTCGAGGATGTGGATGATGATGATGATGAGGATCAATATCAAAGTCTCCTTGATCGAGGTGATGGTGTGGCAATGCCCTTTTGCCAATCCCCCCTCCATATCCCTTCCGAAGGTGAGGTTTTCCGCTTCTGCTTCGTGGTTTTTGCCTCTATGTTCATCTTTTGCGAGATCAAATTGCATAGGGGTAAAATAATTGACCAGGCGGTGGCGGCATTGTGTGGTATGAGCATCGGTACGACTAGGCGATGCTCGTACCACACGACGTCTTCTGCTCTGGAATGCCCTACACGGCTGATTTTCTTCCCACATGGTCTTCTCTTCGTCCGATAGGTTATTATGACATCAATTAGCATGATTTTCACAAAGAAATAGACATTTTCCAACCAATTTTCTGAATATTATTCTTCTTTAGGAACCTGGCAAAATAATTCATAAAGGGTGCACGAATGTAGTAAATTTCCGAAAATCCAACAACTATGTTGCAAAAACAAAGGGTAAAAAGAGATACAAAAAATTGACTCGGCAGTCACTATCATCTCTGGACAAGTTCTATTCATGCACCACCCCTTTCTGTACATTTTTCTACGACTACCTTCATTTCAAAAGATAGGTGGACCATTATTCATTGACAACCAAGGGGCAGGGGTGGATATTCTGTCATACTATTTTACACCTTCTAATAAAGGGAGGAGTGCTTGTGCCTGTCCATCACATAATTTTACAGAAAACCCCCAGCATTTTTCGTGAATTAACTCACAGTAAATTTAAGTCATAGCTGAACCGTTTTTTTATTTTTCAGAACACCCCTAACTTTTCAAGTAATTAGCCCGCGGTCCATATTTAAGTCAAATGAATAGTTTTTTGCATTTTAACAGAAAACCCACTGATTTTTCGGTTAATCAATTTGTAGTTTATCTAAAACAAATGCTTTCCCAAATTATCCATATCTTTCAAACCGTAACTCCGATTTTAACAAGTAATATATGAAATTTGATTAGAAAGTGTAGAATCTGAATATGGTGTTATTTTACCTGTTAATTATTTTATAGTAGTATTTTTGGTGCAAACTTAATACATAGCACACGTTCCATTTTTCTTTCATATCGGCGGTGATCCAGATTGCAAATAAACACCCACTAAAATCAGATTGAGATGAAAGAAAACATCGATAACCACGCATGCACACCTATGAAATACCTCACAGAGAAAACAACAACAGATTTCTCATCTTATTGCCAGGAAAAGAGAGGCGGAATGCAGAGCACAAGGGACCGATCGAGAGAGAGAGAGATACGAACGAGACGTCTTCCTGAGAGAGAGAGATGACGAGAGGACGAGAGAGACTGAGAGAGAGAAAAAGGAGAGATGAGCAGAGAGAGAGAGAGAGAGAGAGAGAGAGAGAGAGGATAAGCGGCAACACAAATGTGGTGCCCTATTAAAATAAAAGACATGGACATATTGGGGTCTTGAGTCATCGTTATTGGGTTAAGAGTGTGTTATTTTTTCTCCCGTTGCAACGCACGGGCTCTTTTGCTAGTTATACTAAGTCTACTATGCAACAAAAATAGGACCCATTTTCTTGGAGTGTAGCAAAACTCATGAAGGGATCGTGTTGCTTATCTGCGGAAACTGTGTACACATGAGTTAGATATTAAACATTTACTCACTAAACCTACTATCTGACATCCAACATTTTTCAAAGTGAACATCTCCTATATTTCCTTTATTCGATACCTTAGACGTAATTCTCTCATGATCAATCTAATAACTATGCAACATAAACAATCGGCAGCTTCACTTCATCAACAAGCATACTTGCCATGGCAGTTTCAAAGAATTCGTCCGTGATATCTTTGTATTCCTGGCTGATTCTTGTGCTCTGCACTAGGAGCATATCGTGGCACCACATATAAGGAGGTGCCTTATCCTGAGCCTGCAATGTCAAGGTGATATAAATCTTGGAAAATGGTGTCATAGTCCCATTTTCTGGTCATGCACGATATTTTATTTTGTTGATTTTTATGTTGAATGCAACAATGTTGTCCGTCCTGTTGGTTATCTGCATACAGCATGATATCTCTTTATTTAGCTCAAAAGGAAAGCGTAGCTCGAGGGCCGGGTCAACTTGGAGATCATCGCAACCAGAAGTTTCCTGTTGGAGACAAAAAGTTCATCGTGTGGGTGAAAAGAGAATCCATGTGATGGTACCAAATTTCACATTTGGAAATATGTCAGGCGCACTAAGCTAACTGAATCTTCGGAAAGTTTTTTTTATTTTCGTTTCATTTTGGTCACATGTTTGAAATTTTCACTTCAATTTGACAAAAATCATACAAAGTTGTAAGGAAGATATAGTAAAAATTTAATTTTAAATCCTCTAAATTCCGCTTGGATACACTTATGCCAAGAAAATATTTTGGTACCCACTAAATAACTACAATTTATGAAATTTTGATGCACTTTATTCGAGATGAGAACATGGATCATACCTTGCCCATAAGTGATAACCTTTTCATCTCGTCATCCAGTTTATTCAGTTCATCAACGACGTCTATTATACTAGGCCTTTTCGCTGGATTAGCCTCCACGCATCTCACTGCCAATTCGATACATCGCCGCACTTCTACGATGTCGGTTTTGTGTGATGTATTTCCTTGCATAACCATGTGTAACCTTCTCTTCCAATTCTCATGTACCTATATGATGAAATACAAAGATACTTAGAGCGTACGCATTTTTAGAAAATGAAGGTACGACAATAAACAGAGTATTCATGAAAAAAAATGTATTACAGAGGAATCCATGTTCTTACAAGCTCGATAAACTGTTGAGGCGAAGGCATCTCGCAACAGTTGTCGTAGCCATGAGGTCCAGCTAAGATTTGTATGATTATGACCCCAACACTGAATACGCCATACCTTTTTTGTGATTCTACGTTTGTCTATGACTTCTGGTGGCATGTACCCTCTGCACGATATCAATATATACAATTAGCTCAGTGAAATATTTTTTCAAATTATTAAGAGAAATGCTTTAAATATATACATACAGAGTTCCTTTCAGAGTTTGAGTTATATGTGTTTTGGATGAAGCCAACAATCTGGACATTCCAAAGTCAGCAACTCTAGGCATCATATTTTTATCGAGCAGCATATTATCCGGTTTCAAGTCCAGATGATAAATATACTCAGTCTGACCATTATGAAGATGATTTAGGCCCTCACAAATTCCTTTAATGATTTTGTATCTAGTGGGCCAATTCAATCCGGGTGATTCATCTGCACAAGGAGTGGAAATTAACACCCACTATCGGAGATAACTCTAGCGAGTTAATGAGAAACACCATCGTACCAGAAATCTTCTTCGCTAGGCTTCCACCCTCCATGTATTCGAAGCAGAGAAGTCGCTCTATTATCTTAGCGAAAACAAGTTCTCCGTTCATCTCCACATGTCTATGTCGTATTTCGTAGCAGTAGCCAATTAACCGTATGATGCTTGGATGCTTGACCTTCATAAGGTTACGAAATTCATTTGTGAATTCCTTGTCATCGATCCCTTGCATGTTATAAAGCTTCTTCACAGCAATTTCTTTCCCATTATGCACACCCTGTTCATTAATTAAAACCCTCGTTAAAATGGAGTGGATGATCATAGATAGTGATAAGTTTACCAATCAAACAAAAAAATTTCACGTTGTAAACTTTCCCGTATCCGCCAAGACCAATTCTTTGATCTTTGGAGAAATTCTTTGTAATACGTTCTATGTGCTCAAACGTGAGATCCATATGCGTCTGCTTCACCTATGACCGACTACGTGCTTTTGTTGTTCCTCTGCCTGAAATCACAAAAATCTTTCACAAAACGAGAAAATATGCATGTCCCGTCTGGTGCTTTCTGGAACATTATTTGCACTAATAAAATCAAAGAAAATCAATTGTTGTGATTGGAGGTGTTAATTCTCTGGCCTAGTTTAAGCAGAAGGTAGGTTCGTCACTTTAGGTCTGAAGATCAGACCGTGCGCAACTTATGTCCACTGGCCCGTTCTCTTCCTCCTAGTCGATGGCTGTTCACCGGCGACAACGGCGGCGACGGCTATGACGTGGATATATGCTGATGGTTCTCGCGAGTGTACCGAGGTATACAGCACGCTCACCGGCATCTAGCGGAACGTCAGTGGCGTAGGGAGGTGGCCGGCGGGAAGGAGAGGGGACTCGCCGTAGGGGCTTGATCCCTTCATAGAAACTAGAAGCGCAAAATCTGACAGAAGACAAGACGGAGCTACTACCGGGAAGAATTCCACGGCGGGGTCAGCGGAGCTGGGCTGAGTTCCATGGCCGGGAGCAGGGCGCGCTGGCGCAGGCCGAGCAGTAAAGGGCGGTGGATCATCCACCCCTCCTCTCTAATCATCCCAATCGCAAGAATCAGACAGCTCCGGCGAGCCTCCGCCAGGCCCGTTCGCGGCCACCGTGCAATTAAGATTTACTAAAATGCATCCCGTGCGATTTGGGGCGTATCAAAATTGTTCACAAATGAGAGATAAATTGAAGGAAGAATTCAGCTTACCTGCAGGAGCTAGCTCTGCCCTCTTGCTTTGGATGCAATCCAAGGAAGATATCTCTGCCCTCTGGTAGCTCGTAGCACTTTATGGAACAGCCGAACCATTGGTTGACTTGACTCGTTCTAAGTAGAGTGAAAATAATGGTCCACTACAACAACTCGATCTAAATTATGTATCGCCAGATCGTAGGTTCTACGGCGACGCGCAGTTGACAGTAGTAGCACGTAGTCTCGTGATTGTTTTCAGCTTACCACTCTTTGCCGACATGTTCCTGACAACCTTTTGTCATTATTATTATTACTAATTTTTCGTTTGATATACTCCTTCCGTCCTATAATATAAGACGTTATTACATTCATGGGACAAAGAGAGTACTATTATATTTTCAGTTTTGCTATTTCTCCTCTAGATGAGAATTCGTTATCTCACATCTAACTTCTACACCTATATGTGCGATGATTTTTGTTGCTTCAAGATTTGTGTTGTTTTGAGTATTGAAGCACGCACGGAGCATTTTTTTTAAAGATGTACACCCGTAGGTATACATTATTTGTATTTATAAAAGTAACAATACAGAGATGAAACACATACAAGCAACAGAATATAAGGAATATACAGACAGTTGTACGGCTGCATACCGCCCTCCCCAAACTACCAAGCACCCACGATCTTCGCCGTCGCCAGAGAAGGAGAGCACCAGAAGCTGGTCCACATCTTGATGCTGAATAAACTCCTAGCCAGGAGGTGTTAACGAGCCATAGCAGCCATCAACCACGGAAGCAAGGGCGGAGCTGGAGCAAATGTTACCCGATGCACCACTTTAACAAGGCTAAAAAAATTAAGCAACGAATGTATTAAATAAAGGTGTGTTTCATAACTTATAGCAAACATTATTGGATATAACAGAAGGCGGTTTGTAAAAACAATATGTAGCCATCAAAATGCTTACTACAATAATAAAACAAGGGTCAAAATTACTTGAAAAAGATCGCGTTGCATTTCCAAATTTCATAATACATCATCGGATAACAAGGTTCAATATTCTACAAGATACAAATGTAATTAAACATACTAGTATAATATAATAAAAAGGCCAAATGAAAGTACTTAAATGGCTAAAAATTGAAAGTTACCTTTAGTACGTTCTGTTCCTCCGAGCCATGAAATACCCAACCACTTGAGCATTGATGACCTTTTTCATTTTTTTCTTTATCCACATAACAAATAACATCATCACTCATACTATGCTCATTGAGGCGACTGCGCAAGGAAGTTTTGACCAGTTTCATAGCTGAAAAGCATCTCTCAACTATAGCCACTTCTCAAGAATTCGTCCAATTAATCAGTTAACATGCTAGTTAATCGCTACTTGTAGGGCGGCCGAATCGAATAGCACCTATTCATCGTGTTAACTTGCCAAGCCGATTAATTGGCCTATTAGACCGATTAATTTGCTTGTTAGGCCAATTAATCGTTGTTGACCCATTAACTTTTTGGCAAACAAAGCCCAAAATTTTGCCCCGTAACCCCTCCCATCCTCCTCTCTCTCCTCAATAGCTAGGGTTCGATCAAACATTAGGATATTTTGGTATACTACATAGTTGAGAGCATGAGAGTATGGTATAATACATAAAAAACTAGATATATGTTGGCAATTCATATTTAATCTACCGATTAATGGTTGACCGATTATTCCAGTTAATAGGCCGATTCACCGATTATTCACTACTCCCAAGTCGACTGAGCAGCTACCAGTTACCGATTTCCTTAACAATGACTGTAGCAGTGGCAATAGGCAAGACAATTACTAGTTTCGACAACCGATAAAACAAAGGATACATAAAGTGCCTCATGGTCTGCACCATTTCTTTTTGAAAGCTCAGTGATTGTTGCTATGTTGGAAAAATTATCATCTATGCGTACATCAGCAATATAGAGGCGCAGATCCTTATCTAGATCCCTCGATTCTCCAGAATCAAAATCTTGAGGGTATAGTTTAGCCAAACTCATAAGATTCTCCAAATTGAAATCACAAAATGTGTCTCTTGGACTCAAATCCGCTGACCAAACAAGCAAATTAGTGGATGTCTCACTGAACCGATTGTTAAGCTCTTGAACTAGACAATAAAAAACATCATTGAAACAATCAACTTTATAGTGATGTTTGTTTGGAATTCCAGTTACCTGCCTTCTCTTTTTTGGATTAACATATGCTTCTTCTACAATATCATGTGTCTCACAAAACACATGAACTTCACGTAGCACAGATTCCCATCCATTCTCTCTAAGTTCATTCAGAACAATTCAAGTTGACTTCACACTTTTCATGGCAACCCTTGCTTCAGCAATAGTCTAGCTGTGTCAATAGTGGCATTAAATCGAGCAAAATATGCAACCTTCAAAGCTTCACTTTGAACCTGAATAGCAACATCAATGTGTTGATCTATTTTTTGAAACTCCAGTAATTTTTCCATTGCTTGATTATGGACACTGCCCACCACACCAACATGTTCTTTTAACCTTGATTTCATGTTCCTGCTTTTCCAACCATTCACAACGAATGCCTCATATCCAGCTTCTTTCTTCTGACTATGGTCCCTAAATAAGAAGCAAGAAAAACAATACGCCCTTTTCTTCCCTTTGATGTATTCAAGCCATCTCTCAAATTCATCAAACCATTCGGGATTGAACTTTCTCTTTTTACCCCCAAAATCTCAGGATTCAAAATCAATCTCTTTTGGCTGACAAGGTCCATTCAACAAATATTTCCTTCTTACGAGATATTTCAAATTAGGATGATAATGCTCTATCAATTTTCTCTTGCCCGGATCATATTGAATCTCTTCTACCCAACTTATGTCTTCCAGAACATCCTGTGATGGTGCTTTTCTTTTGAGAAGAAACTTGTCCATACTCCATAGTATCTGTATTTGACAAATAACAAATTACAAATGAGACATTCAGACTTGTATAGACAAATGAATATACCCCAATTAGAAGTTATAACCCTAGAAAATGCCGAGACATACTGATTTTTCCTATTTGCTACAAGTTCATACATAATTGACTAAGAGAGTGGTTTTTTAGCTCCCGGGTGTCTAGGCACCCTCTATGAACAGTAAAATAAAAACAAATAGAAAAAAATAAAAAAATCTGAAACTTTGCAACATAAAAAATGATCAAACTATGTAGGTGCTTGCAAGTTTTCATCTAAAAAAACCACTCGAGGAGCTCTACTCACGAAAAAGATTTTAGTGCTTGACGTTTTGAGCACATTTGGCACTGAAATCTGAAACTTGTTTATACACCTTTCTCTACATGATATTTTTGCATGAAACTTGCAAGAACCTGCAAAGTTTGACCATCTTTGATGTTGCAAAGTTTCAGATTTTTTTGATTTTTTCTCTAATTTTTTTGAATTTACTGTTCATAGAGGGTGCCTAGGCACCTAGGAGTTGTCACACCTTTCTCAAGTGACTAATTATTGCAGTATGTAAAAGAAATTAGGAAAGAAAGACAATTAGATAAATGCGCTACCACAAATCCACAATCATGGCCTTTTGTAATCCATGGACGCACGTACAGGAACGAAGATTCAAGGTTGTAAAGGTCACCAAATTACCGAGCTCCGGACTGGCCGATGGCGTCACTACCAGAATAACTGCCGCTGCCGACGGCCTAATCTACGCCGACGGCCCACGTCGGCATACATGGAGGTATCAAGACGGCCTAGGTCAAGCCATAGGTGTAGCCAAGCCGTCGGCATATGTCCATCTATGCCGACGTGGGCCGTCGGCATAGATCGGCTATCGGCAGCATTGGCTATATGCCTACGTTGGCCATCGGCATAGCGCTGGGCCCGGCAACCCGGTGGGCGACGGCCGTTTGATGGCGTCAGACCTATGCCGACGAAGCTAACGGGGGCCATCGGCATAGCTATGCCGACGTCATCGATCCGCGTGCTCTACCACGTCATCGATCCGAGCACCCTCGTCGGCCCGTGGGGTGGCAGAGGTATGCCGACGGCCTGGCCGTCGGCATAGGCCTGGCCCATGGCCTCTGCCACGTCATCGATCCTCGTCCTATGCCACGTCATCGATCCAGGGCTTCGTCGATCCGTGGCCGTAGCCGTCGGCATAGATTTGTGCTAATTTTTTTTCTACTTTATTTATTTTCTCTTAGTTATTTTTTATTTTTTAAACTAATTTGATTAACTTAAATGTGCCTTATGTAAAAAAACATACCTAAATTATATAGCAATTGCCCCCCATCACAGACGTCGCAGCCGCCGTGTCACGGAAGGGGGAAACGGCAGACATGGAGGGAATCTGCTTTAGACGGGACGGGGTACCTGGGGGGTAGCAAACACGTCAGGTGTTGTGGTGGGCGCTCCTACGCATGTGGAAGCGTGGTGGCAGGCGCAAGCACCCGGCACGCGGCTCCGGGTTGTGCCCCCCTTCACGGGCGTCGCTGCCGCCTTGTCACGGAGGGGGGGAACGGCCACGCACTGGTACAACGAGGTGCTATACAAACGGTTTTTAACCCCTTTCCGCGACGGCATTTGGAACCGTCGCCAAGTGAGTGACTGCGATAGGGAGGTCCTTTCCACACGACCCAGAAACAGTCGGGGATAGGGAGCCACCCAGACGCTGTATCCTTGCAACTCGTTTGTGCTCGCATTTCCATCGCAGTTGGTATTCTGTGGTGCTACGTTTACGATGCGCGGCCCATCACAAATGGTTCACGATTATAGAACGTGTATGATAAGCAGACAATCACACACATTCGCTTTTTCCAAACCGTATGCGATAACTAATTAAGAAGATTAACTAATCGTCGTACGAGTGTCGTACAGGATTACAAACGGTTCAAGATGGAGATCAAAACCACAAGATGATGGCCATATCATGTCACTTATGATTTGCATGTGATGTTAATCCTTTTATGCATCTTATTTTGCTTAGGACAACGGTAGCATTATAAGGTGATCCCTCACAAAAATTTCAAGATAAAATTGTGTTCTCCCCAAGTGTGCACCGTTGCGAAAGTTCGTTGTTTCGAAGCACCACGTGATGATCGGGTGTGATAGACTCTACGTTCGTATACAATGGGTGCAAGCCAGTTTTGCACATGCGGAACACTTGGGTTAAACTTGACGAGCCAAGCATGTACAGACATAGCCTCGGAACACAAGAGACCGAAAGGTCGAACATGAGTCATATAGTAGATATGATCAACATGGAGATATTCACTAGTGAAACCACCTCATCTCACGTGATGATCGGACTTGGGTTGGTGAATTTGGATCATGTTATACTCGGACAACCAGAGGGATGTTGATTTGAGTGGGAGTTCTTAGGTAATATGATTAATTGAACTCATTATCTTGAACAATAGTATAAGTTATCTTTGCATATTATGTTGTAGATCAATGGCTCACGCAGTAGCTCCCCTGAATTTCAATGCGTTCCTAGAGAAAGCTAAGCTGAAAGATGATGGAAGCAACTTTATGGACTGGGCCCGTAATCTGAGGATTATCCTCATGGCTGCCCAAAAGTCTTATGTCCTTGATGCACTGCTTGGTGCGCCACCCCTTCCATCTACTGTGGACGTTGTGAATGCCTGGCAGTCGCGTGTTGATGACTACTCAATAGTTCAGTGCGCCATGTTGTATGTCTTAGAACCGGGACATCAAAGGCGTTTTGAACGTCATGGAGCATATGAGATGTTCCAAGAGTTGAAGTTTATTTTTGAGAAAAATGCCCGGATCGAGAGGTATGAGATCTCCGATAAGTTCTATGCTTGCAAAATGGAGGAGAACAGCTCTGTCAGTGAGAACATACTCAGAATGTCTGGTATTACAACCGTCTGGCTGAGTTGGGAGTTGAGCTCCCGCCTGAGGCGATTACTGACAGAGTTCTTTAATCGCTACCACCTAGCTACAAGAGCTTTGTGTTGAACTATAACATGCAAGGGATGAACAAGTCAGTCTCCAAGCTATTCGCGATGCTGAAAATCACGGAGTCAGACATCCAGAAGGAGCATCAAGTGTTGATGGTCAATAAAACCACTAGTTTCAAGAAGAGCAAGGGCAAGAAGGGAAACTTCAAGAAGAGTGGCAAAGCAATTGTCATTCTCCCGTGAAGAAACCCAATGCTGGACCCAAGCCGGAAACTGAGTGCTTCTATTGCAAGGGAACTGGCCACTAGAACGGAATTGCCCCAAGTATCTGGTCGACAAGAAGGGGGCCAACGTCAACAAAGGTATATATGATATACATGTTATTGATGAGTACATTACCAGCTCTCGTTGTAGTGCCTGGGTATTTGATACCGGTGCGGTTGCTCACATTTGCAACTCTAAACAGGAACTACGGAATAGATGAAGGCTGGCGAAGGACAAAGTGACGATGCGCATGGGAAATGGTTCCAAGGTTGATGTGATCGTCGTCGGCACGCTCGCTCTTCGATTACCATCGGGATTAGTGATAAATCTGAATAATTGTTATTTAGTGTCTGCGTTGAGCATGAACATTATATCTGGATCTTGTTTAATGCAAGACGGTTACTCATTTAAATCAGAGAATAATGGTTGTTCTATTTATATGGGTAATATCTTTTATGGTCATGCACCCATTGTGAGGGGTTTATTCTTATTGAATCTCGATAGTGATGATACGCATGTTCATAACATTGATGCCAAAAGATGCAGAGTTGATAATGATAGTATCACTTTTTTGTGGCACTGCTGCTTAGGTCAAACTGGAGTAAAGCGCATGAAGAAACTCCATGCTGGAGGACTTTTGAAGTCACTTGATTTTGAATCACTTGACACATGCGAACCATGCCTCATGGGCAAGTTGACCAAAACCCCGTTTTCTGGAACAATGGAATGGGGAAGTGACTTGTTGGAAATCATACATACTGATGTGTGCGGTCCGATGAGTGTTGGCGCGCGCGGTAGATATCTTTACTTTTTCATCTTCACCGATGATATGAGTAGATACGGGTATATTTACTTAATGAAGCCTAAGTCAGAAACGTTTGAAAGGTTCAAGCAATTTCAGAGTGAAGTTGAGAATCAACGTAACAAGAAGATTAAATTCCTATGATCCGATCGAGGGGGAGAATATCTGAGTTCACTAGTGCAGAATCGGGCTTTAGTCCCGGTTCGTAAGGACCTTTAGTGCCGCTTCTGCAACTGGCACTAAAGGGTGGGGACTAAAGGCCCCCCCTTTAGTGCCAGTTCGTCACGAACCGGGACGAAAGGCCCACCATGTGGCACGAGCCCGCGCCGGGGGCTGGGGGCCTTTAGTCCTGGTTGGTTACACCAACCGGGACTAAAAGGTTTAGGGGTTTATGGGTTTATGGTTTATTTTTCCTTTTAATTTTGTGTTTTTCATTTAATTCTTTTTCATTTCAAACATATTTTACGCTACTACATATTGTACACGTTATGCATATATATAAATAGAATTTCTCGTAGAACTGACCATATATATATCATCGAATTTCTCGCACAACCACTCACATACACATATATATGTACAATTTGGTATATATAATTTCTCCTACAATTTGCAGATCATTACATGGAGGCATTACAGCTTGTAATGGTATTCTCCTTTGGGATCTATGACCTGGTCGAGCAAAAATCCCGCTAGTTCCTCTTGAATTGCTCGTACGCGATCCTCTGGTAGGACCTGATCCTGCATCTCCCTCATATTTAAAGAAGGAGATCAAGATGCATGTATTACTTGTGTGTATATATATTAGATAATGATGTAAAAATTATGAATAGTGTTATGGCAAATGTACCCATTGGTGTCTATCATCATTGCTCCTTTCGGATGTCATCATGCGAATGTTCTCGCAAACGTAGTATGCACATAAATTATTCCCCGACGCCTGCTTCAGGGCCTTTACGAGAATAGAATTCAATCAGATAATAATTAATCAAGCATGATAATGGTATTGAAACTAGAATTAAAGAGATGGTAGCTAGCTAGTACTACTTAATTAATTACCTTGGGTCGACACCATTTCAGCTTTTGTTTCCATGGGCATTGAACCTGTTGGATGAACTTTTCCCATGCCGTGCCCGCCGGCAAAGAAAATGAATAAAGGAGTTATTAATTAGTTGATATCGGGAAATGAACTAAAGAGGCCGACATAGTGCGATAATGATTGAAATTACCTGTCGACCATCCCCCTCACGATTGCGTAGTCACTAACGTCTTTAAGTAATGAGTCCAGTACTTGAACTTTTCCCTCGTCAACTTCAATGATTAGCAGGATCCAGTGGAAACTGCTGTAGGAGATATGCCCTAGAGGCAATAATAAATGTTATTGATTATCTCCCTATTCATAATTAGGTTTGTGGTCCATGCTATAACTGCTATGGTTCTCGAGTCTACAATAAAACGAGGCTTGGAGGGAAACTCATGTGCACGTGTGGAATAATAAATGGTAAAATGTATTCCTAGTCTGGCCTCTAAGACTGGCTCAAGTGTTGCATGATGGTTCTATTTTCCTGATCATGGGCATGTCTATGCCAGCAACTTTGAGGGCACAATGTTAGAAGAACATTTGTGTTGAATCGACCCGAATTAATGTTATGCTATGAGTTATATTCGTCACAAGTTAATGGTTAATAACACAGAGATGGTTAACGTTTGCATGATTCCTTAGACCATGAGAGTATCGAGTTTCTTCATGCTTGCTTCATGAACTTTGGGGTTTGTTAAACGTCATCTGTAAATGGGTGGCTATTACGGCAGCTTACGGGTTCATGGAAAAGTATGTCAAGTAACTTGAGAGCTCGAGATTGGGATTTGCTCCTCGGACGATGGAGAGATATCTCTGGGCCCTCTCGGTGTTACGGTATCCATCATCGTCTGGCCAGACACTTTGTGATTTGATCACAGGGATGCAGGAACACGGTAACGAGAAAAGAGAACAATACCGGTAACTAGCATAGTGGACAAGTTGTTGATCCACGGGAATGCCAACATGTCTCACCTCGGGTATTTGTAACATATCGCGAAGCAACAGGAATAGCACACGGCAACTGGAGGTTCACTCGAATATTCATTCGTGTGGGTATAGGGGTCAATATGGGTGTCCACGGCTCCGATGTTGATCATTGATCGGAAGGGGTTCCGTGTCATGTCTATACTTCACCGAACCTATAGGGTCACATGCTTAAGGGTCATCTATCTGCTGAATACTAGAAAGGGAGTCTGAGAGAAAATCACCAAAAAAGTTTCGGACACCGAAAAAGTTTCGGACAGCGGAAAAGGTCCGTAGAGAGAGGTCACCGGATGAGTTCCGGTGAAACTGAAAAGTTGTTTCGGGGTATTCCATTAAGTCAAATTGGTTTCGGCACATGCCTGATAATTCTTGGAGGGTGCCAGAATCATTCTGGAAACTTCTGAGAATTTTCCGAGATGAAAACCGGAAATGTTCTGGAGTTGCCGGAACCGCTTCAGATGCTTTTCGCAGATGAAATCACTAAACTGGAATTGTTCCAGAACACGTTGAAAATTATTATGGTCGGTACTGGAAATGTTCGAAGCCCACATAAATATTTTCAGTTCGAACGGACGCTGAAAAATGTCGTCATGAATAGTGAAAGTGTTTTTTGGGATATTTATGGAAACCTAAGATATTTTGGGGTATGACATGGATGGATAGGATCCCCCTTGGGGGAACCCACTAGGGGTGGCCGGCCACATGAGGGCTCCCTCCTTGGGGCCCCTCTTGTTCCTTGGTTTCACTTCTAGGCCCTTGTGGAAGGACTTCATTCATGTGCTATTTGGGTTTACTTGTAAAACCACCCTACGCCTTGGGTTTCCTATATAAGGAGGAGAGGGGGCTGCCCACTTCTTGATCCCTTGCTCTCATACTCATGCCATGCAATTATCTGGCTTCTCTCTCCCTCCTACAAAAAGAGTTTCGTAGAGCTGAAAGGCTGTCTGGGTTTCGGTGGGAACTAGTTCTGGACGACGAAGCCCTGCCGGATAGATGACACCGTATGTGTGCAACTCTGTAGAGAGGTCGTAGTTTTGATCTTTGTGCCCGAGGGGCTGTTCGAGAGTGCCTCCCGAAGGGCTGTCCAAGTGACGGTCCGAGTTCTGTGAGTCCTGCCGAAGGGCTGTCAGCGACACCGTTCGGGGGACTGTCCGACCGCCTCCCGGAGGGCTGTCCGATTGGCGGATGAGGGTATACATCCTCGCGGTTGGGAGGTTGTAAATCCTAGCTACGGGGATCTGCACCGCGGATCGATCATCGACTCTACTTCCGTTGCGCAACGAGTCGGTAACGAAAAGATCAAAACCTTGTATGCAGTCTTCATAGTGGTCCTGGGCTGGTGCGTAGGTCGGAAATTTTTTATTTTCTGCTGCATTACCCTACAGTGGCATCATGAGCCGTGCTATGCATAGATGCAGGTTGCGATCTAGAATACATGGAGATGTATGGGTGTTGCACAATATAATTAGGTAGTAGATGAGTTCTATTACTGAAAATTAATTGTGCGGGTAGGAGATGAAATCTGTTACCCGATGTTCTTGTTGCTTCCCTGAATTTGCATAGTCCTGATCTTGACGGCATGGTGGAATCTCACAAAGTTCTGGCAATCCGTGATCCTTTCATGCTGCTCCTGAGTATGCTGATTGACAGATCAACGAAGTGCTAACAGTTCTTTGGGTTCCACCATAGTTAAAGAAAGATGGATGTTTCGCAGACGAAAGGGCAATGCAGATATGATCTGCACGGGGGTCATGCGTATGATGAAGTTTAGTATGGGGCTTGAGATTTTATTATCTCGTGTTTCATACACCCCGCGAAGTTAATCTAGCGCTTGAATTATCATACTTGATGATGGACGTTGGTAGCTTCGGTTTGTTTCGAAACCTTAGAAGCCACGTAAAACAAGTTTTTGCATGAACCAATTAGAGGCGTCTAACTTGTTTTGCAGGAGGGTTTGCATGTGCATGTGATGTGGTATAGCAGTGCTCATAATAATTTGATTATGTATGAGATGACTATATGATGTAAATTGATTAACATGACCTGCGTGTCATGATTTGGCATGATGGCTGGAGCCATATGATTGCACTTTAAAAGACCTGCGTGTCAACCTTGTTGTAATGCATTATTTTATTAGCTATAGAGATAGCAATATTATCTGGTGCATCGACAAGGTGGTGGCAATCTTCGCAACGATGAACACCGACGCGAATGCCGAAGACGAAGAAATGCAAGACTTCTCCATCAGAAAGGGCTATACCATATCATACTATTATGAATTGCCTGAGATGTTTATCCCTTATGATGCACCCTTCTTGATTGCGCGGTAGTCGCTTTTTATCAGGGTGATCTCTCACTGAAAATATCAAGTAGTTAGTGTTCTCCCAAGTGTAGCAACGTCACGGCACCTATCTTTTCGGGGTGCGCCGTGTCACACGGGTATGAACGATTAGAGAAGTGTAAGGCGGGTGAGTTGAGACCTCACAGCGAGATCACTTGGTTGTCTTGACATTCAGGCATGACCGTCATGAGCTCCGAACACATGCATCGAAAGATGAACAAGAGTCACATAAAGATGTGATTGGCAATTTGTCCTACCGGTTGAGATTTTCGTCATCAGTGGTGTTACACCAATGGCGAGCAATTGAAATGTGGGTCTTGCATCACTCAAAATCAGTTATGAGAGATATTGATTTGAGTGGGAGCGCACTTTAGAATTAATTCTTTTAATTCTTAGTGCAATTTATTATGGACACTATCTAAGTGTTACATGCATAATACTTGTAGAATAATGGCTCGCGTTTCCACCTTCCCTATGAAAATGGAACAGCTGTTAAATATCTGGTTAAACCTTTACGGTTGGTAACGTAATGTGAGGATTGTCCTCAAGAGTGCCAAGAAGGACTTTGTCCAATCGCATACTTTCGGTATTCTCTCTCTTATGCTATGGATCATGTGACTCTCGTCCTTCGATCCAAAAGCTAGAATTCCGTTTTCAGTCAAGTGCAATATGTTTGCTTCCATGAGACCCGAACTTCGAAAGTTTGGATAGTTATGTGATATTCATGGAATCTGAAAATCATTTTCAGAGACAGACAAAGGCTAAAAGATATGAGATATCCAAAGCAATGTTTGTTTGCAAACTATTTGTAAAGGATTTTTACTATGCATTAGACTGATAAGAAAGGGATCCAGAAGAACACCTGTCATATGACGAAAGGTGAATAAAACAACAACTTAAAGGGAAAAGAAGTGTCCGAAGGGTGTTAGTGAAACTTTCACGCCCAGGAAGTCCGGGGCTAACGCCACTCTTTAGTTGGGTGCTTCTTCTGAGAGTAGGAGAAATACTGAAAGTTCAACTGTTAGAAGTATAAAGGCAGAAAGAAAGAAGACTGGAATATCCAGCTCATATATGAATGTCATACAAGTTTTTGATGTATAGAAGGCTGGTCAAAGATATAGTTCTTGGAAATTATGGTTAAACATGTTAATCACTAATTCTTGGGTATTGTGAGTTAATCACAAAGATACCCGCTCGATTGCATTTTGTTGCAACTCGATGTAAGAACTACTATGGCCTGAAAGACTAGCCAGAAATGTGGTTTTTGATACATGCTGGAAACATAGTAATAGTTACTATACCTTCCATCGGTGTATTACCTATGTATTTACTTTCATAATTCATTTTAGAGTTTCACACTCTAGCCCTTTGCATAAGGTATCTTGCAAGAAGGTTGTCCATAAGAGAACTTTTGATGTTCGATGTTATGAATAACATAAGGGCCATACTTTCATTGAGAATGAGATGTATGTTATGAATAATGATAATAATATATTACCTCTGGATTTACTTTCATAATTCATTTTAGAGTTTTACACACTCTAGCCCATTGCACAATGTTGTTGCAAAAGGGTTGTTCATAAAAGAACAATTGTTGTTCAGTATTATGAATAACATGAAGGGCCATGCTTCCATCCTAGATGGGATGTATGTTATGAATATTGATGGTAATATGATACATCCATAACACTGACGCTAAATGTTGCAAGACTAAAAGAATACCACACAAGTGTGGCACTGCATTTGGTCACATTGGAGAAACCCGCATGGAAAATTCCGTTATAATGGATTTTCAGGTCGTTTGATTTTGAATCATCTGACACTTGCAACTTTTCTTCGAAAAGTGAAGTGACTGAAATACCATTCACAGGCCATAAGGAATGGACAACAAACTTATTGGTGATTATACATTTGATGTGTGTAGTCCGATAAATGTTGTTAGTAGTGGATTTATCTATCTTCAGAAATGACTCAAGTAGATATATGGATATTTGCTTGATGAGACGTAAGTCTGGATCTTTTTAAATCATTCGAAAGGTTTTCAAAAATGAAGTAGAAGTTATTGTAACAAGAAAATTATGTTTCTACAATTCGATTGCAGAAAGGAATATTTGAGTTACAAGTTTAGCGAATGTCTGATGAATTGTGAAAGGGGTTTCATAACTTGCACCTCCCAAAACACCACTGCAAGTGGAAAGTCCGAGAAGATGTAATCGAACCATTTATGACATGGTAAGATCAAACATGACATAAATAAATTTGCCATTATCCCTTTTAAAAGGTAATGCTTTAGAGACTGCGGCTTTTACACTGAAAAGAGCTCCATCGGGTCTGTTGAAATGACACCATGGTATGGTACGCCCAACCATGTTATATCTTTTCTTAACATTTGGAATATGGGGCTTGTGTAAAAGGTTACAAACCTATTCCAAATCAGACAAGTGCTACTTTGTAGGTTATCCCAAGACATTGGGTATTCCCCCACCACTATACGGAGGCAAAGGTTTTTGCCACAAAACGGTATGCTTTTAAAGAGAATAGTTCTTGCAAAAGGTGAGTGGGAGGACAGTGCAACTCGACAAGATAACCAGTATCTTCGTCATCAGGTCAAAGGAAAGAGACCTTGGAAGTGATTCCAGAGTTTCCTACTGCGACTGATACGGAAGCCTCTACATGAGATGTATGGACTTTAGTCGAACTTGCAGCGGAACCATGTAGGAAAAACTCGTGCAAACCTCTCAGGTGCGCATACGAGATATTGTTGTTAGACAACAGTATACCTACGATACACAAAGAAGCGTTGATGAGCCCTGACTCCGGAATTGGCTAAATGCCAATACAATCCGAGATAGTTTCCATATAAATGTTTCAAGATTAAAATCATGATACACCTTTCGAAAGACTTAGAGTCTAATGAATTTTATGGAACTAAAAACTTATACGGATAAAAATATTTTATCCATAAAGCTCGACTTGTTGCAATATACAAGTTCAAGGAGTTGACTACGATGAGGTAGTTTCACCGTAGCGATGCTTAAAGTCGGTTTGGGTTGAACTAGCAATTAATACATATTTCATATCATGAGATATGAAACAAAGGATGACAAAAGGATTTTCATCTGATGGAAATGAAACCAAGGACTTGCATGTGTTAAAGTCCAGGGTATTTTGTTAGTCCAGAGGATGCTAGTAAGTATGCAAACTTCAGAGTTCCAGCAATGGACAGAAGAGAGCAAAATGGAGTTGGAATCTTCATGTTTTGATGAAATGGTCAAAGGGGTTTGACATCATCAATGGGTAACGAAGATGCTTATGATTCAAGAAAGTAAGTGAGAGCATAATAATATTTCTAAAAACGTTGTGTGCTTGACACATTGTTAATTAGAAATAAATTTCTTGACACGAATTAGGACTTCATTTGAAAATAGTTTTTCGATGAAGTGCTTGGGCTAAATAGCCTTTATATTAGGCATGATGATCTATGGAGATAGATTTACCTAATGGGGCTTAGCAAAGATACATATTGACAAAATGCTAAAACCTTTTAGCATTAAAATCATCAAGGAGTGATTCTTGCCGAAGTCACATGGAAAGAGATTTTGCAAGACTCGGTGTCCCAAAACACTGATGAGCAAAATACATGATGGAGATTCCACACACTCTTGTGTTTGGATTAATCATGTATTCCATGGTATGTAAAACAACCAGATATGTCCAATACTACCAAAGTTGTTGCGAGTATAGATACCAAAGTGATCAAAAATACTGATCATGGGACAACAGTGAAAAAGGGTCATTGAGTACTATAGTAGCACTGATGGCATGTTTTCTCGCGAGCGGAGATCATGAAGAGTTTGTTGTAAAAGGTTACATCGATACAGTCTTCATCCTTGCTCCAAGCGATTTTCGATTTAATTTAAGTTTTTTTGTGTAATACACAATATGGTGGCACGGTAGTTGGAAATTGTTCCAAACAAGTTACTGTGGCGAATTCTATAACAGAGGCAAAGTATGTTGCCGCTTTTAAAAGCGACAAAGAAGATGTTGAATCATATAGTTCATTCATGAACTTAGTATGGTTCCAAGATGGCTTTTGTCAATGGGACACTACTGCAGGTAGTTGCTCCATAACCCAGTCTGAGGAATCCAGGTTCGACCTGTGATTCACAAACATACAAAGCCAAGTCCACACAAAATATGAATTTTGTGAAAGCATGAAAACGCGAGGATATGCAAAGATACACACGGAGCTGAAGTCGTCAGATCCGTTGGACATCAGGCTATACCACAAGCGAAGCATATTTACACCGGTGTGCCACAGGTGAAAAGTGCATTAGCATTAACTAGATTATTGACTCTAGTGCAAGTGGGAGTCTGTAGGAGATATGCCCTAGAGGCAATAATAAATGTTATTGATTATCTCCCTGTTCATAATTAGGTTTGTGTTCCATGCTATAACTGCTATGGTTCTTGAGTCTACAATAAAACGAGGCTTGGAGGGAAACTCATGTGCAGGTGTGGAATAATAAACGGTAAAATGTATTCCTAGTCTGGCCTCTAAGACTGGCTCAAGTGTTGCATGATGGTTCTGTTTTCCTGATCATGGGCATGTCTATGCCAGCAACTTTGAGGGCACAATGTTAGAAGAACATTTGTGTTGAATCGACCCGAATTGATGTTATGCTATGAGTTACATTCGTCACAAGTTAATGGTTAATAACACAGAGATGGTTAACGTTTGCTTGATTCCTTAGACCATGAGAGTATCGAGTTTCTTCATGCTTGCTTCATGAAATTTGGGGTTTGTTAAACGTCATCCGTAAATGGGTGGCTATTACGGCGGCTTACGGGATCATGGAAAAGTATGTCAAGTAACTTGACAGCTAGAGATTGGGATTTGCTCCTCCGACGATGGAGAGATATCTCTGGGCCGTCTTGGTGTTACGGTATCCATCATCGGCTAGCCAGACACTTTGTGATTTGATCACAGGGATGCCGTAACACGGTAACGAGAAAAGAGAACAATACCGGTAACGAGGTAACTAGCATAGTGGACAAGTTTTTGATCCACGGGATTGCCAACATGACTCACCTCGGGTATTTGTAACATATCGCGAAGCAACAGGAATAGCACACGGCAACTGGAGGTTCACTCGAATATTCTTTCGTGTGGGTATAGGGGTCAATATGGGTGTCCACGGCTTCGATGTTGATCACTGATCGGAAGGGGTTCCGTGTCATGTATATACTTCACCGAATCTATAGGGTCACACGCTTAAGGGTCATCTATCTGCAGAATACTAGACAGGGAGTCTGAGAGAAAATCACCGAAAAAGTTTCGGACACCGAAAAAGTTTCGGACAGCGGAAAAGTTCCATAGAGAGAGGTCACCGGATGAGTTCCGTTGAAACTGAAAAGTTGTTTCGGGGTATTCCATTAAGTCAAATTGGTTTCGGCACATGCCTGATAATTCTTGGAGGGTGCCAGAATCAGTCTGCAAACTTCTGGGAATTTTCCGAGATGAAAACCGGAAATGTTCCGGAGCTGCCGAAACCGCTTCAGATGCTTTTCGCAGATGAAATCACTAAACTGGAATTGTTCCAGAATGCGTTGAAAATTATTATGGTGGGTACTAGAAATGTTCTAAGCCCACATAAATATTTTCAGTTCGAACGGATGCTGAAAAATGTCATCGTGAATAGTGAAAGTGCTTTTTGGGATATATATGGAAACCTAAGATATTTTGGGGTATGACACGGATGGATAGGATCCGCCTTGGGGGGAACCCACTAGGGGTGGCCGGCCACATGAAGGCTCCCTCCTTGGGGCCCCTCTTGTTCCTTGGTTTCACTTCTAGGCCCTTGTGGAAGGACTTCATTCATGTGCTCTTTGGTTTTCTTGTAAAACCACTCTACCCCTTGGGTTTCCTATATAAGGAGGAGAGGGGGCTGCCCACTTCTTGATCCCTTGCTCTCATACTCATGCCATGCAATTATCTGGCTTCTCTCTCCCTCCCACGAAAAGAGTTTCGTATAGCCGAAAGGCTATCTGGGTTCCGGTGGGAACTAGTTCTGGACGGCGAAGCCCTGCCGGATAGATGACACCGTATGTGTGCAACTCTGCAGAGAGGTCGTAGTTTCGATCTTTGTGCCTGAGGGGCTGTTCGAGAGTGACTCCCGAAGGGCTGTCCAAGTGACAGTCCGAGTTCTGTGAGTCCTCCCGAAGGGCTGTCCGCGACACCGTCCGGGGGACTGTCAGACCGCCTCCCAGAGGGCTGTCCGAGTGGCGGATGAGGGTATACATCCTCGCGATTGGGAGGTTGTAAATCCTAGCTGCGGGGATCTGCACCGCCGATCGTCATCGACTCTACTTCCGCTGCGCTTTGAGTGGGTAACGAAAAGATCAAAACCTTGTATGCAGTCTTCATAGTTGTCCTGGGCTGGTGCGTAGGTCGGAATTTTTTTTTCTGCTGCGTTACCCTACAACTGCATGCGCACACGTTTGTATAAATAAGCGGGCATGTGCATAACTCATCAACTACACTACTTATCAACATCTAGTAATTGCAAAAACAGAATTTGTAGTACAAGACAGTGTCACTCACCCGTAGTTGTGAGGAAGTAGTATTTCTGGTTGGGTATTTAGTCGCTTCAAGAACTCTAGCAAGCTTTTCTCTGTGTATGGTGGATCATATTCACGTGACCATGTCTCTTGATTAATGGTATTTGGGTCAATGAACCCAATGACATAGCGTCCAGCTCTTTTCATTTCATACATCTTCATTCTGCATAATACCACAGAAAAGAATATAGTGAGAATAATTAAAGGTAATGAACGAGCACTATAGCTAGCTAGAGACTTAAATTACAGAAAGAAATCACTTACAGACAATAGCAACTGATGATAGATTTGTCGAGTGCGTTTTGATTGAATAACTGAAACATTTCTTGAAACTCAACACACAGAACTTTTTCATGGAAGTAATGCTCTGCCTTGACTTTCACCATGAGGGACTCTCGATTGGTCTTTACTTCTCTCGGGTACCATTGATGCAATTCATACATTCTCGTTGATAGAAGCGGGATCTTCTCAGGCTTGACCAGAGGTTGGCCGCGGACATATTTCCATTGTAGTTCCTCCTCTTTAAACACGGGGAGTTCCTCGATGCCTAGGAGTTGTTCAACAGTGACACCGGCCTCTTCAGCCTGCCTTCTATGATCGCCGGTTATTACCAGCTGATCGGCGGTAATCCCATGTGTTTGTACAATGAGCAGGGGGATCGATTGCACTGCCTGTTCTCCCAGCTGGGGAACAGTTTTCCCGCTTTTTTTGGCAGCTGCTTGGCTCGAGCTCGAGCTCGACTCCTTTTTTTGTGCATTATATAACTTCCTAATAGAGCACTCATAGTCTGAGTCCCTATGCTTGACAGCTGGTTGAGCATTATCAATAAAGTGTTGTATGACATGCTCAAGTACTTTCTCCTTTGGCGGCGGGGGCAGTTTCGGTCCAAAATGGGCCTGCAGTTGGGCAGCCACTTCGGCGTCGGTTTCCTCGTCAGTGAGGTGGTAAGGAAACAATGGAAGAAGCTTGAGGCTTGGACCATATTTGTATTTCTTGCCTCCTTTTGTACCGCTAGCCCCCGTAGCTGCGGAGCCTCTCTTCTTCTATTGTTGCTGAGGCGGCGAAGCCCACTGAGGCAGTGGAGACGGTTGATGCGGTGCCTGACTTGGAGGAGGAGTCGGCTGATGCGGTGCCGGACTTGGAGGAGGAGGAGTCGGCTGACACGGTGCCGTACTTGGAGGAGGAGGAGTGGGTTGACGCGGTGGCGGACTTGGAGGAGCAGGAGTCTGCTGACACGGTGGCGGACTTGGAGGAGCGGGAGTCTGCTGACGCGGTGGCGGACTTGGAGGAGCGGGAGTCTGCTGATGCGGTGGCGGACTTGGAGGAGGAGCCGGCTGACGCGGTGGCGATGGCCTTCGAAAGACGATGCAATCATTTCTCCATAGAACCATACGATGTATGGCCTCTCCCAGTGTGCGCTCGTCTTCACCTCCAGGAATGTCAAGCTCTAGCCCCAAATATCCTTTCACCACTTCATCAACCCCGACACGAGCATAGCCAGCTGGAATCGGATTGCGATGGAAGGTTGCTTCAGGGGGATTTGTTAAAGCATAGTCGTCTGCCACCTTCATGGATATGTTCTTCATTTTCATGTGTAGCTCACAAGTTGACGTAGCTATGATATCATCCACAGGGTATGTGTCCAGCAGTGCATCATATCCCGGGGCGGAACCCACACTGCTTCTCGGTATGGATGGTACGGTGCTATCCAATGCTGGATCTGCTAGCTGCTGCCGCTGCTGAGACCCCTTTCCCTGGCTAAGTGAGTCGATCTGCTGCTGCTGCCGCTTGAAAGCGAGTTCCAACTCCGCGTGCTTTGATTCTAGGCCTTGAAGCGGTCTGCTTCCTGCTTCCTCTGCTCCTCCTCTAGCTTCCTCTTCTGCTCCTCCTGCTGCTTCTTTCTCGCACGGCTTCTGTAGTCGGCGTTCCAGTCCGCAAACCCCTCAAACCACGGAACAACGCCTTTGCCTCGTGTTCTTCCTGGGTGTTCAGGATTCTTCAGCGTGCGCGTAAGCTCATCGTTCTCTCTGTTGGGCGTGAACACCCCCGTTCGAGCCTCTTCTATTGCAACAAGTAAACTGTCGGTGGCTCCTTTAAGACTTGCCCGCTCCAAAACCGCCCTGTCTTTGGGTCCAACTTCCCCCCATGTGCATAGAACCAAGTCCTGCACCTGGGGGGCCAGCTCAATGTAACTAGAGTGACCCCTGCATCCATCATCTCTTGCTCAGCGAGATCCCACTTAGGCCGGGCCACCTCGTAGCCACCTGGCCCCAGATTATGGAGCCACTGCTTTTTCGCGGCATTAATCTTGTTTATTCTCGACCATTCCTGAGCTACTTCCGATTCCTTGAAGTTCACGAAAGCGTCCTAGTGATCTCTTGCCTTCTCAAGTGTTCCCTTGAATTCTGGAGTTTGCTTTCCTGCTTTGACGTACGATGCCCATATATTTTTCTTGTGGTTGTTGAATGCTATCGCCATCTTCTTAAGAGCACTGTTCTTGACTTTCTCCAGATCTGCATCTATCAAATGATCTGGTAGGGTGAAATGTGACATGAGCGATAACCAAAGCAGATCTTTTGCTCTTTGGTCGACAAAAGTAACATTTGGATCTCCCATTGCTGGCTTTTTCCATTCTTGAACGGAGATCGGGATTTGGTCCCTGACAATAACTCCGCATTGACGAATGAACTTCTTCGCATTCGTCTTAGGTTCATCCTGTTCGCCATTAGGTTTGATGGCATCGATGTTGTACTTTACGCCAGCCTTCAACTTTTTGGCCGGGCCTCGAACTGTCCTGTTGTTTGTAGAAGATTTGCTCGATCCGGAGGGCTAAAAGAAGAAAGATCGATTCGTTAATATAAATATACAAATCAATTAAAACATGTGATGATCACCAGATGCCTTATATAAATATACATCGCCAGTCTTTGTTATTTGAAGAACAACATTTCCTTCGTCGTCATTGTTGTCAACTTCATCTATTCGTTCGTCTTCATCAAATATCATACCCTCACCGGTATTGTTCAGATATTGCGAGCCGTCATCTTCTTCATTCTCATCTGGGCTCGGGGAGCGTATGATGTCGAACATAGTCCCTTCTCCTTCTCTGCCGGTATTGTCCATAGCTTTTATTTAACTAATCCAGAATAAAGATAAAACAATTTAGTATTCAAATTAGAATGCATGCATGCATGCAATCAATAAGGAAAAACTGAATCATAGTAGATAATACATCTCGAATAATTAATCGAGATAATAGGCATCATCGAATATAATCTCGAATACATTGTCTCGAATATTATCGAATAATGTAATCTCGAATACATCGTCTCGAATATTATCGAATATAATCTTGAATACATCTCGAGTATTATCACTAATACATCTCGAATATTATCATATATATATTTATATATAACATCACTAGCTAATACAGATCGAGTATTATCGAAGAATCTAGTTCACTCGTGGTTCCTGAGGCACGGGCCGTGGACACCCAAAGAGAAGGAACGATCACAGGATCATAGCTTGGGTGAGATCCCTGAAGAACCTGCCAGGTATTGGAGAACCTGACGTCCAACGCATCCATGTAGCGACGGACGTGCTCGTCCTCCTCCCTGACACGGCGACGTACCACCTCCGGCGGGGCCGGCTGCCTCCGCACCGAAAGTGGCCCACGCGAACGCCACCAAAGCAGCTCCGGGTCGACGACGGGACCCGGGGCCGGGTTCCTCACCAAGCTGCGCGCCCCTGAAGGTAGCACCTCCCAGTGCCAGCCTGGCGGAGCCCAGTCCTGGACATGGCCTCTCTGAAGCAGGACGTCGTCGCGAATGAGTCGACGACGAGGATGCGGGACAGGAATCATTGACGTCGAGAACAAATTCTTATGAAAAAAAATTCCTATATATGCAATGTCATTTTATTAGGAAATTTTGAGCAAAATATCCTCTTTTAAATTATAATGTCTCATTCCTAGGTTATAACTACCCTAATAATATTCTTTTCTCAAAAAATTCCGAAACTTTTCCCACTTATAGTCCTTCTAACAAATATATATAAGGTCAACTTTTTCCTATGCAACTTTTTTATATGCAATTTTTTTCTATACTTCTATACATCCATTAAAAAACAGAAAAACAACATTATATAAAGTTAAAAAACAGAAAACAACACTAATTAAGCATACTTCTATACATCCATTAAAAAACAGAAAAACAACATTATATAAAAAAAATCTATACTAATTAAACACTAATTATATCCATCTAACATGCATTGATGTACACAAAAAAATTACATACAACACTAATTCATCTACACAAAAAACCTAACAAATATATATATGGTCAACTTTTTCCTATGCAACATTTTTATATGCAAATTTTTTCTATACTATGATATACAACATTATAGAAAATTAAAAAACAGAAAAAGAAACACTAATTAAGCATACTTCTATACATCCATTAAAAAACAGAAAAACAACATTATATAAAAAAATTCTATACTAATTAAACACTAATTATATCCATCTAACATGCATTCATGTACACAAAAAAATACACTAATTCATCCATTTATTAGAAATCGCCGGAGATCGAGGGGTGGCGAGCTCACAGCGGGGCGAGGCGACGGCGAGGCTCAATCAGGGAGGAGGGCCCGGGTGGCATCGACGAGGCTCGGCCGGGGAAGGAGGCGCGGGCGGCGTCGATGGGGAGGAGGCGCGGGCGGCGGCGCGTCGCGTGGGGAGGAGGCCGGATGCGAGCTCCGGCGTCGGGTGAGGCGAGACGGCATCGGGGCAGGCGACGGCGGCAGCCTGGTGGCGTCCTCTGTGTCGTAGTGGTCGCGCGACGTCGAGAAGAAGGAGTGAGAGATTGAAAAATTTCAAGAACTTTATATATATGCGCCCCCCTTTAGTCCCGGTTGGAGCCACCAACCGGGACTATAGGTCACTTTTGGCCAGCCAAAGCGGCGGGAAGAGACAACCTTTAGTTGCGGTTGGTGGCTCCAACCGCGACTAAAGGGGGGCCTTTAGTCGCGGTTGGAGCCAGCAACCGCGACTAAATATTTTGTGCTGCCAGGCGAGGGGCGCGGTGGATGTTTAGTCCCACCTCGCTAGTTGAGAGGAGCCAGCACCTGTTTATAAGCCCCGGCGGAGCCTCTCCATCGAGCTCCTCTCTAATGCAGGCCTTATGGGCCTACCACACCTGCGCTGCCCTGTTGAGCCTATTGGGCCTTGCGGACCTCCATCCTAGCCCAACTAGAGGTTGGGTTTCTAGTCGTATGCAGGCCGTGGTGGCCCAGTAGGCGGGCTTTTTTTTCTGCTTTGTTTATTTTCTTTTGTTTCTGAGTTGTTTTTTGCTTTATTTAGAGTTTTCTGTTATAACTTTCTGTTAGTGCCAGTAGTTTTCTGTTAGTGCCAGTAGTTTTCAAATTTGAATAGTTTAATTCGAATTATTTTAATTTTGTGTGAATCACTAGTTTGTGAATAACTTTACTTTAAAAATAGATTTTTCAGTGATTCTTTTTCTGCTATTTAATATTACTGTGTTTTATCATTATATTCAATTTGGTAATTCTTAGACCATTTAAAAAAAAGAAATGCCGTTGTAACAGACGAGTTTTCGACAGAAACCCTCATACTTCGAAAGAGATTGTCCATTTTGTACACGAAGTGCATCTAGATTTTGCCGTAACCCTCTCAACTTTTTAGCACATGCTATGTGAGTGAAATGTTGATACCATGCCAACTTTCAACCATTTCAGAATTCATTTTTAGTTCTTTTCAATTTCAGGGTCATTTAGCTAAAAAAACAGTAAATGCATGAAAAATAGCAAATGAAGTCAGAAAGGGTTGAAAATTGATGACGTGGCTTCGAATGGTGCATACCGAACGCACAAAAAGTCTGGAGTTGAAGTAAGTTTTAAAAAATGAAATGCCTTTGTAACAGACGAGTTTTCGTCGGAAACCCTGATACTTCGAAAGAGATTGTCCATTTTGTACACGAAGTGCATCCAGTTTTTGCCGTAACCCTCTCAACTTTTTAACCCATGCTATATGGGTGAAATTATGATACCATGCCAAATTTCAACCTTTTCAGATTTCATTTGTAGTTCTTTTCAATTTCAGGGTCATTTAGCTCAAAAAAATCAGTAAATGTATGAAAAATAGCAAATGAAGTTAGAAAGGGTTGAAAATTTGTGTGTACATAATATTTCTTTGCGTTTCAAATGCCAAAACACATAGGTACCCTAACTATTACAAAGATTCCCTCCGGTTTGTCCGAAGTGGCACTTTCCAGATATATAAGTCCGGAAACTCACTAGAGAAGAAAGTGAGGACAGTGAAGCCGGTCACATCCCAGAGTGGGATCTTTGGGTATAAAACTTTTTCTTCGTGTGTGTTCCTTTGCGCTGTAACCATGGACAATCTTCATCATTTAACTGGATGCTCGGGTCAATATTCACTGTGAAGGGAGCAATTTCATGAAACTTTTCATAATCTTCTGACATGTCTGTCTTGTCCTCCACTCCCACGATGTTTCTTTTCCCTGAAAGAACTATGTGGCGCTTTGGCTCATCGTATGATGTATTCGCTTACTTTTTTTTCTTTTTCTCGGCTTGGTAGACATGTCCTTCACATAGAAAACCTGCGCCACATCATTGGCTAGGACGAATGGTTCGTCTATGTACGCAAGATTGTTGAGATCCACTGTTGTCATTCCGTACTGCGGGTCTTCCGTTACCCCGCCTCCTGTCAGATTGACCCATTTGCACCGAAACATAGTGACCTTCAAATCACGTCCATAGTCAAGTTCCCATATCTCCTCGATGTAACCATAATATGTGTCCTTTGGCCTATTGGTGTTTGCTGCATCAAAGCGGACACCACTGTTTTGGTTGGTGCTCTTTTTATCTTGGGCGATCGTGTAAAATGCATTCCCATTTATCTCGTATCCTTTGAAAGTCAATATATTCGAAGATGGTAACTTGGACAGCAAGTACAGCTCATCTTCAACAGCGTCGTCATGCATGAGACGTGTCTACAACCAACCAGCGAAAGTCCTCTTTTGTTCACGTGTAATCCAGTCGTCAGACTGCTCCGGGTGTTTGGAGCGTAGAATATTCTTGTGTTCCTCGATATACGGAGCCACCAAGGAGGAATTTTGTAGAACTGTGTAGTGTGCTTGAGTGAGAGAATGCCCGTCCATACATATAATTGCTTTTGGTCCTAGCGTGCCTTTTCCACCCAGTCTGCCCTCATGCCACGATTCAGGAACACCAATCGGCTTAAGGTCAGGAATAAAGTCAACACAAAACTCAATGACCTCCTCATTCTCATGGCCCTTGGAGATGCTTCCTTCTAGCCTAGCACGGTTATGAACATATTTCTTTAAGACTCCCATGAACCTCTCAAAGGGGAACATATTGTGCAGAAATACAGGACCTAGAATGGCAATCTCTTCGACTAGGTGAACTAGGACATGCGTCATGATATTGAAGAAGGATGATGGGAACACCAACTCGAAACTGACAAGACATTGCACCAAATCATTCTCTAACTTTGGTATGATTTCTGGATCGATTAACTTCTGAGAGATTGCATTGAGGAATGCACATAGCTTCACAATGGCTAATCGGACGTTTTCCGGTAGAAGTCCCCTGAATGCAACCCGAGACCCTCTGCCAAACTTTAAAATGAGGCCTATCTCCCTAGAAGACATGACATGGATTTTGAAATACTAGTCATCTAGACCAACGGATGCACATACGTAATAAAAGATAAAATGAAAAATAAAACAAAGAGATACGCATTAAAAAATTAGCAAGTTAGCAAAAAGGTATTTGGCAGAACAAAGGCTCATGAGCCTTTTGTGCGCGGATCGTCGCCTCGTCCGAGACGACCTCTTCCTTTATCTACCACGAAATACAACATGCCAATGTGTAGGTTTAAAATTAATTCATCTGTTATTCAGTTAAGTGAATCAATTTTAATATATTTTTATGCCCCAAGAACCGATTTGTTGATTCTACAATACAAAAAGCTATTCAAAATTACAGATAGGGAAAAACTGGCTATGATCTAGCACCTGTCCGGTAGGATGAAGCGCCCTTAACTAGCATTAGGAGGATTGGAAAAAGACCACGACCTTGCAACTATCCTGTCCCTGGAGGATAAAGCACTCTTGATTAGTTGATTTAGAGGTTAATAAGATAAGTTAGTTACTGCGTATGCCGGGACACGACCGCGTGCCTACTGCCTAGCTAGTGCCTGCCCTGCTCACCTGCTGGTTGTAACAGCGCCGGAGTGATGTCATGCCACACCGCGCGGCCGCCGGTCTTCTACTGCGTCGTCGCCCTGCCGCTGCCGGTCGCCGATATGCTGTTGTGCCGCCAGGGCTAGTACTGCCTGCCGATTAGGATCCCTGCGATCGATTGGTTTCTCTTAAGCCAGCTAATTAGCGATGGATTGGCCACATTCCTAAACATACGAAGTGTGCTACTATAGGTTAGCATAAATTAAACGTAACGTGGATGTCATATGTCAAAAGAGGGGAGCAAACAGACGTCGCAAAAAGATGTTGAATTTTCTTTTTGAAAATATTTTTTTACTGCTTCCAGTTGTAGAAGAAGACGGACTTTTTACTGCACCCAACAAATGCATTTAGACCCCCCCAAAAAATATGTAAAACACTCTCATCTTTATAGAAGGATAACATTTCATACTCTCGTTTCATTATCGACAATCTTCGGTCATGAATCCTCCTCTACGCAAGTACCGCAAGAAGATCTTCATATTTTGTGGTACTTTAAGTTTCCACCATTGCCGAACATTGTATCTCTATGTTGTCAGTGGAGTCTGTAGTTGGTGTCGAGACATCATCATCCCGCTAGATCTTAATGTCATCCCGCTCGACTGAAGCCGTGGGGGGGGTGCTAGAGCTGACATGCGTGGCGAGGGTGAAATGACCCGATTGCTAGATGGTGTCTGTGTATGGCAAGTGTATGGACGCGTAGAATATGCCAATTTGATCGAATCATCTGCAAAGCTCTAGCAAGCTCAGTGGAATGGAGACAGCCTTTTGGGGTAGGTAGGTTGATTAGTTAATTAATTAATTGTAAAGTTTGTTTCGTTCAGAACAAGACAGACCAATTCATTGCATGTTTTTGCATCTCTCTTTCCATCGTAGATTCCTAACTAGTGGACTCCGAACATCATGAAAAGTAGGCAACAACGCTTGGTTCAATAATTGCAGTCAAGGATGATGAGATTTTTAATGGTGTGAGTTGTTGCGGCTAACCAGATTCCCCTGCCAAACCAGTCGGGTAGGAAAGTAACTTGGGAAAGTTGTGGTCTTTTTTTAGCAAGGAGAAGAAAGAAAAGAAAATGTTGTGTATTACAAGGGGTCTGCAAACGTGATTCGCCAACGACGTTAGTCGTCTGAAGTCATATTTTCCCTTTTGAAATTAAGCATTCATGGCACAAGTGTAGGCAGAATCTATGATCTATCTATGTAGGGCTGATACAAACTTCAGTCGTCAGAGGGCCTACGCATAGATGACGTCAATCTGCAAAGAGCAGGAAGCTACTTGCTATGTATACATAACCAAAAAAGACCTCGATTGTGAGAAAACCGCGTGTGTGTAAAGGAGGAGTCTAGACTACAGAGATGGATGACCTAATTTCTCGAGAATTATCCGCGTACGTAGATGGGACCCGCAGCCACGTATGTAGATGGGACCCGCCCCGGGACCGTAGATGGACCATATCCTCGAGTATGAGGACCTTAGCGAGGCACTTTGCAAGCTCGAGAACCATTGCGGGCGACTGTTCTCCTCCCCTATAAATAAAGATATTTCACTATTGAATTGATACACTGTATGAACTGTGAACTCCCAAGTTCATGCATGTCTCCCTCTCCAAACAACAGGGTGAAGCATCAATGCATCATGGCATTTCATCAAAAAGAAGAGCATCAATGCAACAACAACTAGCTTGCTTGCTTATCATTTGCCAAAAAGTAGATTCTCTTGAATCGTCGTGTGAACCGTGAACTCCCAAATCCATGCATGCATGTCTCCCACTCCAAACAAGAGCATGACGGTGTTGCATCAACGGAAGCATGACATTTCATTAAAAGGCAGAGCATCAGTGCAACAATGCGTGCTTATCCTTTGCCAAAAAAGTAGATTCTCTCGAACTTCATCACATGGGAACCAGATCCCATGCTTAATTAGTGCTAGAGGAATTAGATTTCTCTATCACTAACCTAATGCTCGGTCGTCTCCGGCTTCTAGACATTCCGCAACTAGGTACATATATACAGTGGCGGCGCCAGCAATACGCCAAGACCCAGGCCGCCCCAGGCCACCTCCAAGCTACAGTGCTGCTACAGTCAATGAAGAAAGCGACCTTCACGCCCCAGGCAGCGGCCCGGGTTGCCTGCTGCCTATCTCCGCCGTATATATGTCAGACACAATCTGTCTCACGTCTGAGCTCTAGTTGCACTCCTGGAGAGTCTTTGAGAAGCTGCCAATGGGTACGGCACTTTCGCGACTATGCTCGTGCTTTTCCAGCTCGCCAGCGGCACGGGCTGCTACTACTACGAAGGGCGGCGCTGCCCCTGTCCCTACTGCCGCCGAGCCCATCACTTCTACTACTTCGGACAAGAAGCAACCCGAACCTAAGGTGAATATTTACACATACACAGACTTGCTTATGATGAGCATGAACTGGATCTTATGAGCTTTTCTGCTTTCTGAACGAACATGATTGTCTATCCATGCAACGCAGAGGCACTGGGTGGATGAGAAGGGCAACAGCTGCTTCGTGCTGCTCCCTCGAGGCCTGTCCTTCGCCGAGGCGGAGAAACTCAATTACTGGGACTGGCCGCCCCCGCCCCCGGAAGATGGAAGGTACGTGCTATCTGAGTTTTGCTCCATCTACGAACCAATTTTACGGAATTGTTTTTACGGTATGAGAAGGAAGGTACATGCTATCTAGTTATACATGCAGCACCATCGACGCTGCCGGAGAGGAGGTGGCGGAGCTGAAGAACGTGTGGTCGCTGGAGGTCCGCGGGAAGCTGGAGCTGTCGCAGCTAACGCCCGGGGCCACCTACGAGGTTGCATTCGAGGTGATGCTCAAGCAGGGATGTGCTGGGTGGCAGGTGCCCGTGGACCTCCAGCTGGAGCTCCCCGGCGCAAGGGCCCAGGGGCGCAAGGAGAGCCTGGAGAAGAAGGCCAGGAACAAGTGGCTGCCGCTCAAGGTAGGGGATGTTGAGGTGGAGAAGGGGCAGCAGGGTGGGGAGCTTGTGGTCACCATGTCTCAGGACGGTGGGCACTGGAAGAGTGGGCTGCTCGTCAGGGGCATCAGGATCGCCCCCAAAAAGTGATGGATTTCATTTCATTTGGTTGTGCTTGGTTATCAACTAGTACTACTATCCCTTAATTAGATTGAGGAATCACATGTGCTCTGAGCTGACCCGACGACGTGGGCATGCATGCACGTTTAAGTCTTGTAGACTTCTCCTATCCAATTTTTTATTCTCAACAGTTGTACTTCTTTAAACGAATTATATACTTTCTCTGTACCTAAATATAAGTCGTTTTGGTAGGCTAATTTTTGTACGAAGGGAGTACTACTCTAAAAAGTCAGCAAACCACCCCGGCGAGTCACAGCTCACAGTGACATACCATGTGAATCACGAAATGCTCTGACAAGCCAGGGAGTGCGCATCTACGCATGTACTGTAAAACCCTAGCCATCTACCTCTAGGCTCTAGCCAATCAATCATTCAACACCAAACCCAGCCCGCCCAGTCCCTGTCTCCCTCCAAAGATCTACAAAAGGCGGGATTAGAATAACACTTTCATATAAAGGCATTTCTAACCCATCCCCTAAAAAGTAGTGGAGTATCAGGTGGAGTATACTCTTAGTGGAGTATATTTACTCCACTAAGTTTTGGCCGTACCTAGCCGATCCCTATATATAACGGAGTAAAATTTTGTTTTTTCTAAACTTTGCAATTCTGGTATACATTGCAATTACATATTAGCACACATATAGAAACTACAACTAAATTTAAATGTTCAAGTAAATCACGAATATAGTTTACAAACCGAATTCAAAATTTACAAACCAAATTATTCAAATTTAAACACGCCGAATGGTCCAAATGTAGCAAATAGCATGTGATAGAACAACTAGGACTCTCTAAGACGTTGCCAGTGATGCTTAATAAGATCTTGTTGGAGCTGAGCATGAACTTATCGGTTCTCTATCTTGCGATGCTCCTCAAGGAATGCCAGGATCCTGTTCGTATCATACTCTGGCTCAATCGGAGTCCTGTTGGTGATGTACCGAATGTTCTCAGGCATATCCCTCTCGTCTTCAATGATCATATTATGCAATATGATGCAACAAGTCATGATCCGCCATAGAACCATGGAGGTCCAGTACTCGGCAGGGCCGCGAACAATTGCCAAGCGCTTCTGGTGATGCCATCCGCAAGGTAGTAACCCATCGAGTAGTTGTGCCCGTTGACCGAGTAGTTGCAAGCAGGACCATCGCTTGTAATAATCCTAGAACACAGTGGTGATCTCGACAGCACATTCAACTCATTGTGAGAGCCAGGCAAACCAAAGAATGAATGCCATATCCAAGGATCCTTCGGTGCAACTGCCTCAAGAATGATTGTTGGATCGTTGCAGTGGCCTTTGTACTGACCCTTCCGCCCTGCAGGACAATTCTTCCATGTCCAGTTCATACAGTCAAGTGATCCAAGCATCCCTAGCCATCCTCTTGCTTCACTCTTAGTCATCAGCCTCTGGGTGTCTTCCTTAGTTGGTGCCCTCAAGTACTCCGGGCCAAAGACAGCGATCACTGCTTTAGTACTTCTCCGGATAGGTTGGCTTTGGATCAAAGTAGTCTCTCATGATCTTGGCATGGCCCTCCGCTCTATCACGGTTGATGTGTATGCGCCCAAAATGTGATCCTCTCCTAGACCGTCGAACATCATCATTGAAAATCATGCCTAAAACGGTGTCAAAGTCATCGTCGTCTTCTTCCTCTTCGGATGACGACGAGTCCTCCAAGACCATCTCCCTCAACCTCTTCATCTAGAATTCAAACGGCTAGGCTCAATCCAAACGGCTCGGTTCAAAAAGAAACGAACAAAAAAACGGTGCGGTGCGGATGCACCGGCCGGCCGGTGTTGTTTAGACCAAACCGGCGGGCCGCGACACATGTGAATGACCTGCAGCGATGTGCAAGCAAGGTGAGATACAACGGCCGACAGAAAATGAAGAAGTTTCGAAGCAATCTGACGAATCGGCTATGGCGACGGCGACGGTGTTTCACCTTGATTCCGGTGACGGCGACGGGGCCGAACCGGCTCGACATCGGGCAGAAGGGCGGGGACCGCCAAAGGAGGTAACGAGGTAGTGGTGGGGCCAGCGGGCGGTCGCCGGGAGACGCACCGGCAAAGATGCAGGGGCGGGGGCGACGCGAGGGAGAGGCACGGCTTTTACTCGAAGCCGCAGCGGCCGAGTATATTTAGGGAGAAGGTTGGGGACGGAGTATAATTTCTACTCCCTTACGGTGGATTAGGAATCAATTAGGTGCGTGGTATAAGAGCAAAACCGACTTTTTACTCTAACACCGGATAGGGGACCTGTTAGAAATGCCCTAAAATGCGCCTTTCTCCCTTGCGTAGCATTGTGCCTTGAGCTGATCGATCGTTCACTGTGCTACACACACATCACCTAGCTAAGCTAAGCTAAGAATATTCCTTGGCCGGCCGGCGAGCATGGCGGCGGCCAGATCAGCAGCTGCTGGTCGTCCCAAGTTGGGGGAGGATAAGCTGATCATCCGGCCGGAGAAGGTGCAGCTCATCGAGATCCTGTCCCTGCTGATCCTGCGCCGGCCCATCACCAGCAACGCCTTCGTCGACGCTGGCGACCAGACGGCCCGCGATGTCCGGTATCACGCGGGGCGACATCTTGTTCGTGCTCACCCAGGTCATCCAGAAGGCCCTCGCAGCCGCCTACTATCCGATAAAGATAATCGGCGCCATCGTCGAGTTCCTCGCGCTCAACGATGGCCTGCTCGGCATCGTATCGAACATCATCAGATGTATGTATGCACATATATTATACTCCCTCCATAAAGAAATATATGAGCATTTAGATCACTACTTTAGTGATCTAAATGCTCATAGTGATCTAAATGCTCATATATTTCTTTACGGAGGGAGTATAACCATCTTGATCCTAATTAACTCATTCACTATCAACTTGAAATGAGATCATAACACAAATCGAGGCCAAGGTGTACATATGTATGTACATGTGCACGAGGCCAAGCTGATGATCGACTTGAATTTAGCTAAACTCGACTTAATTTGAGTCATAAAATAAATGAGTAATGAACCATCAAATTGAGGATGTCGGTATATAACGTTGGAACCATGTATGCAAGGCCAATGACTGCATGAGCTAAGTTTCTCTACAAGGACGACACAGAACGGCAACTTGTATGATCTCCCATCCCCCCCCCCCCCCCCCCCCCCCCCCCCCCCCCCCCCGGTGTGCGCACCTCCGTGTGCATGCGCATTTTCATAATTAACTAGCAAAGTGGCCCGCCCGATGTGCGGGCTAGGATTTCATAAATTTATTTAATGATAACACATTATTTGCTTTATCTACAGAAATTTGGAACCAATTTTTTAATCGTCCATTTTTTTAAATTTTAATATTATGCATTATGAAATGGCCCTTAACATCATACGAAGACATAGTGCTTTATTAAATATTCTAGTTTTTCTTTAAGATACGGAACTTACGAGGGAATCATCTTTAGGGTGTTGAACTCAATGTGAGGGAATCATATTAGAGTGTTGAATTTTATGTGAGGGCGTCATCTTTAGGATAGTGATAGTTTCTAAAGAAAATTGCTATTTCATATGCAATCATGGCAGTTATAAATTTATTTGTGTGCGACAATATATTAGTACATGTAGTTTCTAAGATATAAATTTGACCGTCGTTTGAATCGATAATGAAAATAGCATTTTTGTGGAATGTTGAAATACTTCTGAATAAAAATCTAATCATGTTGTTTTCTTTTGACCGATCCCATCATCTATTTAAATCGATAGTAGAAGCAAATAAGTTTTCTATCTAAAATTGTGAAGAAGTTTTCTTTGAATACACCATGTTCTCATTTTAAAACATAAATATTATTACCTTTTCTGCTGTGCTATCCTCTCTATGTTGCGTCTTATTCAGATTATACGTCTCCTTCACATCATCAAATGCACTGCCTTGTTGCAAAATGTAAGTGTCCACACCATTATACTATTTATGTTTGACTAACAATTAGAATATAAATTGTGATTATATAAAATGGTTGTGTATGTGACCTATTGGAAAGTATGAGGTTGTTTGTTCTCATCCACACCCGAGTAATCCATAGGATTGGTACGACCGTTGTGTCATATTTTTTTGAAGTATATGCATGTGTGCATATTAAGTGTGTCAATGCTCACTGGGACCAAGAGAGAATGTGACACTTCCAATATTTTTCATTGGTAACATCTATAA
This sequence comes from Thinopyrum elongatum, assembly GCA_011799875.1. NCBI lineage: Eukaryota > Viridiplantae > Streptophyta > Magnoliopsida > Poales > Poaceae > Thinopyrum > Thinopyrum elongatum. The sequence continues at coordinate 26,460,172 of CM022297.1, read as the reverse complement.
AAATAAGCTAAACCGGCACTATATCCCGCTAAAGATGCTAAATTGTACATATATGTTGTTTAGCGAGACTCTTCTACAAACGCTATTGCTGTCCGAAACAGTCAACATACATCTCTATCCAATTGCCGACAATCATACATGTCAACACATTATTAAACATATGTGTAGTATGATAAATGTTACAATATGGCCACTTCTACTTTGTTGAAGCATCATATCATGTTATAAATATAATGGAAACTCTTCAACATCCACTTGCACATATCCAAGTACATAAATTTGCATTCTATTTAGAAGTCCCACGAAATACCATATAATTGTATTTCTCATGCAATAGGTACACGAATACCATCCTCAATACTCGATACCTAGGTGGTGACAGTTCACAACCTCACATTCTTCACACTTCTCATCTCATAGTACGCATAAGGATCCATCTATTAGATGCTAGCAATGTTGAATGGACATAGGGCAAGTACGACATACTTCTTTTGACAAATTAAAGGAAGACCATCGGATGTTTTGAGATCAGCATGGGATCTAAGGTTATGTCACAGAACTTATATACTTACTGTGGTCTTTTGAACCTTTGAGTGGCCAAGGACATCCAGAACCATTTGGTACCAATCATATTCTTCAGTGTATTTTATTGAAGGCATTCTCTAATATAGCTATATATAATTGTCGTAGCAATAGGAAGAATTGCATCAGTAATGTGCAACGGCTGGCTGAATGCATAATTTGTAGTTCATGCGTTATGAGAAACTAAATTCCAAGATGATTGTTCAACTCAATTATGTGCCATCTAATATTGGAAGTGTGATAAGAAATATAAGTACATGCCAATTATATCTATGAGGGAACATTCGAGAAAAAAACTCTAAAGCGAGAAGAGATTGTAACCGGACGGCAAGCATATTAAATGAATACTCAATGTTGGCATAAATCATTTGGTCTTCTGCATTGGCAAAAAAAAATAGTCATATACATAGATCTATGGAGTGCGGTGCATGCAGAGTGCACAATATGTGTACATAAATCAACTAAGTGCATGGAATAATAGGTGTACTTGAGGACTGAGGAGCTGTGTTTCCATCCATCTGAATTTCTCTTTGTCGGCCGCCGGCGCAACTTCGGCAGTCCTAGGAAGTATATTTACACAAGAATTACTCAGAAATCAATAGGTTACCTGTTTCTGTATGCGTTCCTAATTTCCTATCGGTGCCAAAGCCTTAGTCGCACATTATATAAGATAAATGTATGCGACTACCTGCCTTAGGTTGGAAACTGATTACCATGTTCTTTTGTTCCCCTGTTGAAACTGAAACTGCGCCAGCCCACACCATGAAGGTCCCATAAACATCTCAAACATTTTGAAATACCTAGACAACACATCCATAGTGTGGCAGTAAGATTCCAAGCAAGGGCATAACACTAAATCGTGCATCTGCAATTAGTAGATTACCAGGACACCAAACAATTGAGCTCGTGTAATTGAAAATAAAATCACTTTTCTACATCCAATTGAGGCGGTACGCAAGAACGTCAAGTAATTGAGCATATGTAGATCAAAACACCATGTGATCTAAAATGAATCATACATCTGCAATTATTTAATTACTAGAACACCATTAGTAGGTAATTAACAGGTCATGTTGTCTAAACCAACCTTGTGCTTCATGGGATCATGAAGGTGATGCTATTGAAGAACTCGGCAGAAAATCTCCAGGGTCGTTCACCTACCATGCCCGCTCAGCCGCGCTTCCGTTGCTGGCTTGTTCCTCGACCCGCCGTGCTTCACTTATTACACTGGTTCCTCAACTTTGTTGCTGTTTATGTGTGGTGTGTCATTGGTGGCGAGGATGCCCTGAGCATTCAATGTCAGTCAGTCTGTTTTGGTTGCGCCACAGGGACCCTACCACCCCTTGCTAGATCATCGTCGTCTCATGTAGCAGGCCATGTCCTCTTTGTAGGAGGAGAGGAGGAGGATGATGATGATGATGATGGAATGGAACAGAAAAAATTGAAGATCGTCTTGTAAGGAGAGCAGACGCCTTCTCCAAGCCTTCTGCTGAGGATCATGAGTGCAAGGATGAGCTAGTCGGTTAGCTCATCAAAACCCCAATCACCCAAGATGGCAACGGAACAAGAACAGCCTCATCAGCAATGAATTCAGAGTCGTCGCCATTGTAGCACCCAAACAAGAGGATGGTGTTAAAAGTTGCGTCTAGTGCTATTGTTAATGCCTTCCCCTTCCTGGAGGACAAATCCCAGTGGAAGTTCCAAGTCATTGTCTTCATGGAGGACATGATGCCAGCCTTGCGAGCAGGGCCACTGGACATTCTCAAATCCATCATGAATCAGTTTTACCCCAACGAAGAAAACAACGGTTCGACAAAGGTCCAAGAGCCAAATATGAAAGGGGAGACCAAAGAAGTCCACCAAGATCAGACAAAGATGCAGCACATCGATATAAAGATTGAAGGAATCGATGAGAGGATTAAAGACCGTCTTCTGCACTACTACTGTTGCAAAAGGAGACAATGCCAATCCTAATCCACCCACTACTTCAAAAGAAGACCATGCCAATGGCGCCACTACTAGTCCTCCCACTACTTCAAAAGGAGACACAGCTAATGGTACCACTCCTAGCATTGCTACTGTTGCAAAAGGAGACAATGCCAATCGCGCCACTCCTAGTCATCCTAGAGCTTCAAAAGGAGACATTGCCAATGGCGGCACTCCTAGCACCGCTACTGCTTCAAAAGGAGACAATGCCAATGGCGCCACTCCTAGCTCACCTACTACTTCAAAAGGAGACACTGCCAATGGCGCCACTCCTAATCCTCCCACTGCTTCAAAAGGAGGCACTGCCAATAGCACCACTCATAGCAACACTACTGCTGCAAAAGGAGACAGTGCCAATGGTGCCACTCCTAATCCCCTGCAGCTTCAAAAGGAGACACTACCAATGACGGCACTCCTAGCACCGCTGCTACTTCAAAAGGAGACAATGCCAATGGCGCCATGCTACTTGTAGGCTGCATTGGTAATTCCCCGAAGAGGATGTGAGATGCAGTATAGTAGAGATAAGTATTTCCCTCAGTTAAGAACCAAGGTTATCAATCTAGTATAAGAAACACACAGAACTTCGTTAGCAGCACCTACACACACGAAAAGCAAATACTTGCACCCAACGCAAAACAAGGGGTTGTCAATCCCTTGGCGGTTAATTACAAGGATCAAATCTCTTGTGATAGATAGATAAAATAAAACACAAAAATAAAAGAACGGTAAATAAATTGTAGCAAGATGTTTTTGGATTTTATATATGATAAAAGATAGACCCGGGGGCCATAGTTTTTACTAGAGGCTTCTCTCTTGAAGATAGCATACAGTGGGTAAACAAATTACTATTGGGCAATTGATAGAAAAGCGCATAGTTATGACGATATTCAAGGCAATGATCATGTATATAGGCATCACGTCCGAGACAAGTAGACCGACTCCTGCCTACATCTACTAATATTACTCCACCCATCGACCGCTATCCAGCATGCATCTAGGGTATTAAGTTCACGAAAAATAGAGTAACGCTTTAAGCAAGATGACATGATGTAGACAAAGTAAATCCAATCAATATGAATAAACCCCATCGTTTTACCCTTAATGGCAATGATACAATACTTGTCATGTCCCTTTCTGTCACTGGGATTGAGCAACGCAAGACCGAACCCATCACAAAGCACCTCTCCCATTCCAAGTTAAACCAATCTTGTTGGCCAAACCAAATCAATAGATCAGAGAGAAATACAAAGCTATAACAATCATGCATAGAAAAATTCAGAAAAGAGTCAAATAATATTCATGAACAATCTGATCATAAACCCACAATTCATCGGATCCCAACAAACACACCGCAAAGAAGGATTACATCAAATAGATCTCAAAGAACATTGAGGAGAACATTGTATTGAAGATTAAAGAGAGAGAAGAAGCCATCTAGCTACTGGCTATGGACTCGTAGGTCTGAGCTAAACTACTCATGCATCATCGGAAGGGTAGCAAGGTTGATGTAGAGGCCCTCCGTGATCGATTCCCCCTCCGGCAGATTACCGGAAAAGGTCTCCAGATTGGATCTCGAAGGAACAGAGACTTGCGGCGGCGCAAAAAGTGTTTCGGGTGGGTCTCTGTTGGTTTGGGAATATTTATGAATTTATAGCGTTGGAATTAGGTCAGGAAGTGCCACAAGGGGCCCACAAGCCTGGGGGGCGGCCCTACCCCTTAGGGCGCGCCTCTCGAGCTTGTCGCTCCCTCGTGCCTCCTCCGGTCTTCTCCCAAAATTTCTAGTGTTTCATCTGGTCTACAAAAAATGAATCCAAAGTTTTTTCTTCGTATGGACTACGTTTGGTACTTTTCCCCTAAAAAGCTAAAAACAATCAGAAAACAGCAACTGGCACTGGGCACTGGGTTAATAGGTTAGTCCCAAAAAATGATATATAATTGCATAATAAACATCCCAGATTGATACTATAACAGCATGGAACAATAAAAAATTATAGATACGTTGGAGACGTATCAGCATCCCCAAGGTCAATTCCTGCTTGTCCTCGAGTAGGCAAATGATAAAAATAGAATTTTTGATGTGGAATGCTACCTATCATATTCATCATGTAATCTCTTTTGTGGTATGAATATTAAGATCCGAATGATTCAAAGCAATGGTCTATAGTTTGATATAAAGACATCAATACTCAGGCATACCAACAAACAATCATGTCTTTCAAAATAAAAATGCTAAAGAAAGTTATTCCTACAAAATCATATAGTCCTGTCATGCTCTATCTTCTTAATACAAAATATTTATCATGAACAACCCCGGTTTTAGCCAAGCAATTGGTTCATACTTTTTAACGCGCTTCAGCTTTTTCAACCGTCACGCAATACATGAGCGTAAGCCATGGACATAGCACTATGGGTGGAATAGAATATGGTGGTAGAGATTAACAAGGGGAAGTCAAAAAGGAAGATAGTCTCACACTGACGAGGCTAATCAACGGGCTATGGAGATGCCCATCAATTGATGTCAATGCAAGGAGTAGGGATTGCCAGGCAACGGATGCACTAAGAGCTATAAGTATATGAAAGTTCAACAATGAAAACTAAGTGGGTGTGCATCCAACTTTCTTGCTCATGAAGACCTCAGGCATTTGAGGAAGCCCATCATCGGAATATACAAGCTAAGTTCTATAATAAAAAATTCTCACTAGTATATGAAAGTGAAAGCATAGGAGACTCTCTATATGAAAAACATGGTGCTACTTTGAAGCACAAGTGTGGAAAAAGGATTGTAACATTGCCCCTTCTCTCTTTTTCTCTTTTTTTTTGTTTGGCTCTTTTTGGCCTCTTTTTTTCTCTCTTTTTTTTGTTGGGCTCTTTTTGGCCTCTCTTTTTTTCCTCACTGGGACAATGCTCTAATAATGATGATTATCATACTTCTATTTACTTACAACTCAGGATTATAACTCGATACTAGAACAAAATATGACTCTATATGAATGCCTCTGGCAGTGTACCAGGATGTGCAATGATACTAGCATAACATGTATAAAAATGATGAACGATGGCTGAGCCACAAATACTATGTCAGCTATATGATCATGCAAAGCAATATGACAATGACGATGTGTGTCATATAAACGGAACGGTGGAAGTTGCATGGCAATATATTTCGGAATGGCTATGGAAATGCCATAATAGGTAGGTATGGTGACTATTTTGAGGAAGATATAAGGAGGTTTATGTGTGATAGAGCGTATCATATCACGGGGTTTGGATGCACCGACGAAATTTGCACCAACTCTCTAGGTGAGAAAGGGCAATGCATGGTACCGGAGAGGCTAGCAAATTGCGAAAAGGTGAGAGTGCGTATAATCCCCATGGACTCACATTAGTCATAAAGAACAAACATACTTATTGCAAAAGTCTATTAGCCCTCGAAGCAAAGTACTACTACGCATGCCCCTAGGGGGGAGGTTGGTAGGAGTTAACCATCGCGTGCCCCCGACCGCCACACAAAGGAAGACAATCAATAATAAATCATGCTCCAACTTCCTATCATAACAACAGACCATATGTGCATGCTTCAGGAATCACAAACCTTAACACCAATATTCTTACTAAACCACAATCATTCACTAGTACCTCCCACATATTACCACATTAATATCGCAAAACTATTGCAAGGAATCAAACTTATCATATTCAGTGATCTACATGAAAGTTTTTATTATATACTTCTTGAATACCTATCATATTAGGACCAATTTCATAACCCATGCAAATTGCCATTACTATTTATGGGACTCTGAAAAAGATATAAGTGAAGTATGAGAGTGCAACTATTTATTTAAAATATAACCACCGCCGTGCTCTAAAAGATATAAGTGAAGCACTAGAGCAACTGCCTAGCTCAAAAGATATAAGTGAAGCACATAGAGTATTCTAACAAATCATGAATAAATGCGTATCTCTCTATAAAGGTGTGTCCAGCAAGGGATGATTGTGGCAAACTAAAAAGCAAACAAGAAAAAGACCACTATAATACACGACGCTCCAAGCAAAACTCATATCATGTGATGAATAAAAATATAGCTCCAAGTAAGTTACCGATGGTTGGCAGACGAAAGAGGGGATGCCACTCGGGGGCATCCCCAAGCTTAAATTGCTTGAGTCTCTTTGAATATTATCTTGCGGTGCCTCGGGCATCCCCAAGCTTAGTCTCTTGCCAGTCCTTATTCCTTCATCCATCTTGATCTTACTCAAAACTTGAAAACTTCAGCACACAAAACTCAACAAAAAATTTCGTGAGATCTGTTAGTATAATAACCAAATCACAAACTTTAGGTACTGTTATGAACCCATTCATATTTTATAATTGCATAATAGCTACTGTATTCCAACTTCTCCATGATTTATACCCCCCGATACAATCCATAGATTCATCAAAACAAGCAAACTATGCAATGAAAACAGAATCTGTCTATAATAGAACAGTCTGTAGCAATCTGAATAATGACCATACTTCTGAACCTCCAACAATTCTGAAAAATTAGGAAAACGTGGACAATTTGTATATAAATCATGTGTAAAAATTTCAGAGCAAAAACACATTCCAGTGAGTTTTAGATTTTCCTGGACTGACAGTAAAAGTTTCTGTTTTTCACAGAATCAAAGCAACTATTATCCCGCATCATCCTAAAGTCTTTACTTGGCAAAAACGCTAATTAAAACATGAAAACACAATCATAACAGTAGAATAATTGTGTGCAAACTCAAAAACAGGAAAAGAACAAGAAAATAAAGATAACTATTGGGTCGCCTCCCAACAAGCGCTATTGTTTTACGGCCCTAACTAGGCGTAATGCATTGTTTCAAGTGTTGTCATCTTCCAAATGAATTCCTTAGGTGGCCCTCATAATAGATTCATATGGTGGCTTAATTTTATTTCTAGGGAAGTGTTCCATGCCTTTCTTTAATGGAAACTGAAATCTTATATTACCTTCTTTCATATCAATAATAGCACCTATGGTACACAAGAACGGTCTACCAAGTATTATGGGGCAAGAGGTATTGCAATCAATATCAAGCACAATGAAATCAACGGGGACATAGTTTATATTTGCAAGAATAAGCACATCATTTATTCTACCCAAAGGTTTCTTAATAGTGGAATCCGCCAAGTGCAAATTAAGAGAACATTCATCAATATTGGTAAAACCTAGCACGTCACATAATTTTTTGGTATGGTTGAAAAATTAGCACCCAAATCACATAAAGCATTGCACTCATAATCTTTAATTCTAAATTTCATAGTTGGTTCCCACTCATCATATAATTTCCTAGGTATAGAAACCTCCATCTCTAATTTTTCTTCATAGGTTTTTATCATAGCTTCTACGATATGTCTAGTAAACGCTTTATTTTGTTCATAAGCATTGGGTGAATTTATCATGGATTGCAACAAGGAAATACATTCAACCAAAGATAAACTATCATAATTAAAGTCCTTATAATCCAAAGTAGTGGGTGCATCACTAGCTAAAGTTTTGACCTCTCCAAACCCACTTTTGCAAAAAAAATCATTAAGATTATCACCCTCCGAACAATTGGGACGCCTTCTAGCTAAAGTTGACTCATCTTCAGTCCCATTATCATCAAGTTTTATATTACTAAACAAAGATTCAATAGGAGAAACACCAATCATTTTAATCTCATCATCATGATTATGATAAAAACCGGGCGAAAATCACTTTTTTAGAAATTCTCGCCTAGCCCTCAACCTAGTGGTTCTTTCTTTACCCTCATTATTGGAAACATGGATAGCTTTAATAGACTCACTAATATCAAGCTTGGGTGGCAAAATTTTAATTTTTAGAGTATCCACATCATGAGCAATTTTATCCATATTCCTAGCCATATCATCAACTTTACTCAATTTTCTTTCTATCGCAGCATTGAAAATCTTTTGATAATTTATAAATACTTTAATATTGTCCTCAAGATCAGAGGGTATCCTATTATTATTACTATAGGAATTACCATAGGAATTGCCATAATTATTAGACGAATTTCTAGGAAACGGTCTAGGATTGAAATTACCCCTATAAGCATTGTTACCGAAATTACTCCTAGCAATAAAATTCATATCAATGGCATCATTATTTTGCTCAATCAAAGTAGAAAATGGCACATGATTAGGATCAACATGAGAACTTTTACTAGCAACCAATTTCATAAGAGCATCCATATTATCACTCAAAGTATTAATTTCTTCAACAGAATTTATTTTCTTACTAGTGGGAGCTCTTTCAGTATGCCATTGAGAATAATTAGTCATAATATTATCAAGAAATTTTGTAGCCTCTCCTAATGTGATTTCCATAAAAGTACCACCCGCGGCGAGTCCAAAATATTTCTAGAAACAAAGTTCAACCCCGCATAAATTTTTTGTCTGATCATCCATAAACTTAACCCATGAGTAGGACAATTTCTTATCATTTATTTCATTCTCTCCCAAGCTTGTGCAACATGTTCATGCTCAATTTGCTCAAAATTCATGATTTGATTTCTAAGAGAAATAATTTTTGCGGGAGGAAAATACTTGTCAATTAAATCATCTTTACACTTATCCCAAGAATCAACACTATCTCATGGTAAAAATGAATACCAAGTTTTAGCACAATCTTGTAGTGAGAACGGGAATAGCTTCAATTTGACAATATCATTATCCACATCTTTTTTATTTTGCATATCACACAATTCAACGAAAGTATTAAGATGGGATGCAGCATCTTCATTAGGATTACCAGAAAATTGTTTTTTCATAACAAGATTTAGCAAAGCAGTATTGATATCATATGACTCCGCACTAGTGGCGGGAGGAGCAATTGGAGTACTAATAAAATCATTATTATTAGTATTGGAAAAATCACACAACTTAGTATTCTCTTGAGACACCGTGACCAAACAAGTAAGCAAACAAGAGAACAAGCAAACAAAAGGCAAACGAAATTACTTTTGTGTTTTTGTAAAATTGTTTTATAAGTGGGGGAGATGAAAACGAGAGGCAAACGGCAAATAAAGTAAATGCAAGTAGATGATGGTTTGCGTGTACGTACCTGATAGGTTTTGGTGATATCTTCCTCGGCAACGGCGCCAGAAATTCTTCCTGCTACTTGTAGGTGTAGGGGAACGCAGCAGAAAACAAAAAATTTCTGATCTACGCACCAGCCCAGGACCACTATGGAGACTGCATACAAGGTTTGATCTTTTCGTTACCGACTCATACGCAGCGGAAGTAGAGTCGATGACGATCGGTGGTGCAGATCCCCGCAGCTAGGATTTTACAACATCCTAACCACGAGGATCTATACCCTCATCTGCCCCTCGGACAGCCCTCCGGGAGGAGGTCGGACAGTCCCCCGGATGGTGTCGCGGACAGCCCTCCGGGAGGACCTTCGAAACTCGAACGGTCAGTCGGACAGCCCTTCGGGAGGACCTTCGAAACTCGGACGGTCACACGGACAGCCCTTCGGGAGGCACTCTCAAACTAAGACTGAAACTACGATCTCTCTACAGAGTTGCATACATACGGTTCCTGCTGGAACCCAGACAGGCTTTCGCCTCTACGAAACTATTTCGCTTGGAGGGAGAGAGAAGCCAGACAAGTCTATGGCATGTGTATGAGAGCAAGGGATGAGTTTGGGCAGCCCCCTCCAGCTCTATTTATAGGAGAAGGAGGGGTGGAGGGGCTGAAAATTTCAGCCACATCCATTCATGTCATCTCCAAGGTATTTTGGAGCAACACCCCAAAAAGGTGGCTTTCCAAAATGTAACCATAAAGCTGATTTCACTATTCATGATGACATTTTTCAGCGTCCGTTCGAACCGAAAATATTTATGTGGACCTAGAACATTTCCAGTACCCACTAAAATAATTTTTGACGCGTTCCGAAACAATTCCGGATTAGTGATTTTCATCTGCGAAAACAGACAAAGCGGTTCCGGTAGCTACGGAACATTTCCGGTTTTTATCCCAGAAAATTCCCAGAAGTTTCCAGAATAATTCTGGCACCCTCCAAGAATTATCAGGCGTATCCTGAAACCATTTTGACTTATCCCCTGAAACAACTTTTCAGTTTTACCAGAACTCATCCGGTGACCTCTCTCTTCGGAACTTTTCCGCTGTCTCCGAAACTTTTTCCCGCAGACTTTCTCTCAGACTCCCTGTCTAGTATTCAGCAGATAGATGACCCTTAGGCATGTGACCCTACAGGTTCGGTGAAGTATAGACATGACCCGGAACCCCTTCCGATCAATGATCAACATCGGAGCCGTGGACACCCATATTGACCCCTATACCCACACGAATGAATATTCGAGTGAACCTCCAGTTGCCGTGTGCTATTCCTGTTGCTTCGTGATATGTTACAAATACCCGAGGAGAGACATGTTGGCATCCCCGTGGATCAACAACTTGTCCACTATAGATTAATGATGTTCTTATTGTTGCAAATAGGAATTATGTGCTCGTAGATTTCATTGTTCTTGATATAGATTGCAATCCTACATGTCCTATTATTCTTGGTAAACCTTTCCTTAGAACAATTGGTGCAATTATTGATATGAAAGAAGGAAACATTAGATTTCAATTTCCGTTAAGGAAGGGCATGGAACACTTTCCTAGAAAGAAAATTAAATTGCCATATGAATCTATTATGAGAGCTAATTATGGATTGCATACCAAAGATGACAATACCTAGATCTATTTGTGTTTTTATGCCTAGCTAAGGGCGTTAAACAGTAGCGCTTGTTGGGAGGCAACCCAATTTTATTTTTGTCCTTTGCTTTTTGGTTCTGTTTTGCAATAAATAATTCATCTAGCCTCTGGTTAGATGTGGTTTTGTGTTTTAATTAGTGTTTGTGCCAAGTAAGACCTTTGGGATGGCTTACGGTGATAGTTGATTTGATCTTGCTGAAAAACAGAAACTTTTGCATCCAGTCACAGAATTGTTTAAATTCACCTAGAGAGTGAAAAAACCCTGAATTTTTTACACAAGATTGATATACAAATTGCCTCTGTTTTCCTAATTTTTCAGAATTTTGGAATTACAGAAGTATTCGAAGTATGCAGATTGCTACAGAGTGTTCTGTTTTGACAGATTCAGTTTTCTTTGTGTTGTTTGCTTAATTTGATGAATCTATGGGTTGTATCGGGGGGTATGAACCATGGAAAAGTTGGAATACAGTAGATATTACACCAATATAAATAAATAATGAGTTCACAACAGTACCATAAAGTGGTGATTTTATTTTCTTATACTAACGGATCTCATGAGTTTTCTGTTGAGTTTTGTGTTGTGAAGTTTTCAAGTTTTGGGTAAGGATTTGATGGACTATGGAATAAGGAGTGGCCTGAGCCTAAGCTTGGGAATGACCAAGGCACCCCAAGGTAATATTCAAGGACAACCAAGAGCCTAAGCTTGGGGATGACCCGGAAGGCATCCCCTCTTTCGCCTTCGTCTATCGGTAACTTTACTGGAGGCTATATTTTTATTCACCACATGATATGTGTTTTGCTTGGAGCGTCTTGTATGATTTGAGTCTTTGATTTTTAGTTTGCCACAATCATCCTTGCTGTACACACCTTTTGAGAGGGACACGCATGAATCGTGATTTATTAGAATACTCTATGTGCTTCACTTATATCTTTTGAGCTAGGCAATTTTGCTCTAGTGCTTCACTTATATCTTTTTAGAGCACAGCGGTGGCTTTATTTTATAGAAATTGATGAACTCTCATGCTTCACTTATATTATTTTGAGAGTCTTTAAACAGCATGGTAATTTGCTTTGGTTATAAATTTAGTCCTAATATGATAGGCATCCAAGAGGGATATAATAAAAACTTTCATATAAAGTGCATTGAATACTATGAGAAGTTTGATTCCTTATGATTGTTTTGAGATATGAAGATGGTGATATTAGCGTCATGCTAGTGAGTAATTGTGAATCTGAGAAATACTTGTGTTAAGGTTTTTGAGTCCCGTAGCATGCACGTATGGTGAACCATTATGTAACGAAGTTGGAGCATGAGATATTTTTTGATTGTCTTCCTTATGAGTGGCGGTCGGGGACGAGCGAGGGTCTTTTCCTACCAATCTATCCCCATAGGAGCATGCGCGTAGTACTTTGTTTTGATGACTAATAGATTTTTGCAATAAGAATGTGAGTTCTTTATGACTAATGTTGAGTCCATGGATTATACGCACTCTCACCCTTCCACCATTGCTAGCCTCTCAAGTGCCGTGCAACTTTCGCCGGTACCATACACCCACCATATATCTTCCTCAATACAGCCACCATACCTACCTATTATGGTATTTCCATAGCCATTCTGAGATATATTGACATGCAACTTTCCACCGTTCCGTTTATTATGACATGCATCATCATTGTCATATTGCTTTGCATGATCTTGTAGTTGACATCGTATTTGTGGCAAAGCCACCATTCATAATTCTTTCATACATGTCACTCTTGATTCATTGCACATCCCAGTATACCGCCGGAGGCATTCATATAGAGCCATATTTTCTTCTAGTATCGAGTTGTAATTTTTCAGTTGTAAGTAAATAAAAATGTGATGATCTTCATTATTAGAGCATTGTCCCATGTGAGAAAATAAAAAAAAGAGAAAAGGCCAAAATAAAAAAATAAAAAAATAGAAGGCCCAAAAAAAATGAGAGAAAAAGAGAGAAGGGGCAATGTTACTATCCTTTTTTTCCACACTTGTGCTTCAAAGTAGCACCATGATCTTCATGATAGAGAGTCTCCTATGTTGTCACCTTCATATGCTAGTGGGAATTTTTCATTACAGAACTTGGCTTGTATATTCCAATGATGGGCTTCCTCAAATTGCCCTAGGTCTTCATGAGCAAGCAAGTTGGATGCACACCCACTTAGTTTTCTTTAATGAGCTTCCATAAACTTATAGCTCTAGTGCATCCGTTGCATGGCAATCCCTACTCACTCACATTGATATCTATTGCTGGGCATCTCCATAGCCCATTGATACGCCTAGTTGATGTGAGACTATCTCCCTCCTTTTTGTCTTCTCCACAACCACCATATTCTATTCCACCTATAGTGCAATGTCCAAGGCTCACGCTCATGTATTGCGTGAAAGTTGAAAAAGTTTGAGAACATCAAAAGTAAGAAACAATTGCTTGGCTTGTCATCGGGGTTGTGCATGATTTGAATATTTTGTGTGATGAAGATGGAGCATAGCCAGACTATATGATTTGTAGGGATAAGCTTTCTTTGGCCATGTTATTTTGAGAAGACATAATTACCTTGTTAGTATGCTTGAAGTATTATTGTTTTTATGTCAATATTAAACTTTTGTTTTGAATCTTATGGATATGAACATTCATGCCACAATAAAGAAAATTACATGGATAAATATGTTAGGTAGCATTCCACTTCAAAAATTCTGTTTTTATCATTTACCTACTCGAGGACGAGCAGGAATTAAGCTTGGGGATGCTTGATACGTCTCCAACGTATCTATAATTTTTTATTGTTCCATGCTATTATATTATCTATTTTGGATGTTTTATATGCATTAATATGTTATTTTATATTATTTTTGGGACTAACCTATTAACCTAGAGCCCAGTGCCAGTTCTTGTTTTTTCCTTGTTTTTGAGTTTCGCAGAAAAGGAGTACCAAACAAAGTCCAAACGGAATGAAACCTTCGCGATGATTTTTCTTGGACCAGAAGACAACCAGGAGGCTTGGAGATGAAGTCAGAGGAGCCACGAGGCAGCCACAAGGACGAAGGGCGCGCCCAGGGGGGTAGGGCGTGCCCCCCACCCTTGTGGGCCCCCCGTGACTCTCCTGAACTAATTATTTCGCCTATATATTCCCAAATATCCCCAAACCACCCGAGGCATCCACGAAAACACTTTTCCACTGCCGCAACCTTCTGTACCCATGAGATCCCATCTAGGGACCTTTTCCGGCACCCTGCCAGAGGGGGATTCGATCACGGAGGGCTTCTACATCAACTCTAATGCCCTTCCTATGAAGCGTGAGTATTTTACCACAGACCTACGGGTCCATAGCTAGTAGCTTGATGGCTTCTTCTCTCTCTTTGATTCTCAATACCATGTTCTCCTCGATGTTCTTGGAGATCTATTCGATGTAATACTTTTTTGCGGTGTGTTTGTCGAGATCCGATGAATTGTGGATTGATGATCAGCTTATCTATGAATATTATTTGAATCTTCTCTGAATTCTTTTATGCATGATTTGATATCTTTGTAATTCTCTTCGAATTATCGGTTTGGTTTGGCCAACTAGATTGGTTTTTCTTGCAATGGGAGAAGTGCTTAGCTTTGGGTTCAATCTTGCGGTGTCCTTTCCTAGTGACAGTAGGGGCAGAAAGGCACGTATTGTATTGTTGCCATCGAGGATAAAAAGATGGGGTTTTCATCATATTGCTTGAGTTAATTCCTCTACATCATGTCATCTTACTTAATGCGTTACTCCGTTCTTTATGAACTTAATACTCTAGATGCATGCTGGATAGCGGTCGATGTGTGGAGTAATAGTAGTAGATGCAGAGTCGTTTCGGTCTACTTGACACGAACGTGATGCCTATATTCATGATCATTGCCTTAGATATCATCATAACTTTGCGCTTTTCTATCAATTGCGCGGCAGTAATTTGTTCACCCACCGTATTATTTGCTATGTTGGGAGAAGCTTCTCGTGAAACGTATGGCCCCCGGGTCTATTTTCCAACATATTAGTTTCTGATCTACTATTTTGCAATCTTTTACTTTCCGATCTATAAATCAAAAATACCAAAAATATTTACTTTATCATTTATCTATCTCTATCAGATCTCACTTTTGCAAGTAACCGTGAAGGGATTGATAACCCCTTTATCGCGTTGGGTGCAAGTTGTTTGATTGTTTGTGCAGGTATTCAGTGATTTGTGCGTTGTCTCCTACTGGATTGATACCTTGGTTCTCAAAGTGAGGGAAATACTTACCTCTACTTTGCTGCATCACCCTTTCCTATTCAAGGGAAAAACCAACGCAAGCTCAAGAAGTAGCAGGAAGAATTTCCGGCGCCGGTGCCGGGGAGATCTACGCCAAGTCAAGACATACCAAGTACCCATCATAGACTCTCATATCTTGCATTACATTATTCGCCATTTGCCTCTCGTTTTCCTCTCCCCCACTTCTAAAATGATTTTCGAAAAGATTTGCCTTTTCTTCGCCCCTCTTCTGTTCGTCTTCTTCGCTTGCTTTTTGTGTGCTCACGTGTTGGATTGCTTGCTTTGTCACGATGGCTCAAGAGAATACCAAATTGTGTGATTTTTCCAACACCAATAATAATGATTTTAATAGTACTCCGATTGCTACCACCACTAGTGCGGAATCTAATGAAGTTAATGCCGCTTTGCTGAATCTTGTTATGAAAGATCAATTTTCCGGCCTTCCTAGTGAAGATGTCGCATCCCATCTTAATAGTTTCGTTGAGTTATGTGATATGCAAAAGAAAAAATATGTGGATAATGATATTGTTAAATTGAAGCTATTTCCGTTCTCACTTCGAGATCGTGCCAAAACTTGGTTTTCATCTTTGCCTAGAAATAGTATTGATTTATGGAATAAGTGTAAAGATGCTTTTATTTCCAAGTATTTTCCACCCGCTAAGATCATCTCCCTTAGGAATGATATTATGAACTTTAAGCAACTTGATCATGAACATGTTGCACAATCTTGGGAGAGGATGAAATTGATGATGCGAAATTACCCTACTCATGGTTTGAATTTGTGGATGATTATACAAAAAAAATATGCCGGATTGATTTTTGCTTCTAGAAATCTTTTAGATTCGGCCGCGGGAGGTACTTTTATGGAAATTACTTTAGGAGAAGCTACTAAACTCCTAGATAATATTATGGTTAATTATTCTCAATGGCACACCGAAAGATCTTCCACTAGTAAAAAAGTGCATGCGATTGAAGAGATTAATGTTTTGAGTGGAAAGATGGATGAACTTATGAAATTATTTGCTAGCAAGAGCGCTTCTATTGATCCTAATGATATTCCTTTGTCTACTTTGATTGAGAATAATAATGAATCTATGGATGTGAATTTTGTTGGTAGGAACAATTTTGGTAATAACGCGTATAGAGGTAATTTTAATCCTAGGCCGTTTCCTAGTAATTCCTCTAATAATTATGGTAATTCCTACAACAATTCTTATGGAAATTTTAATAAGATGCCCTCTGATTTTTAGATTAGTGTTAAAGAATTTATGGGTTCGCAAAAGAATTTCAATTCTTTGATTGAAGAAAAATCTCTCAAGATTGATGATTTGGCTAGGAACGTGGATAGAATTTCTCTTGATGTTGATTGTTTGAAACATAGATCTATTCCACCCAAGCACGATATTAATGAGTCTCTCAAAGCCATGAGAATTTCCATTGATGAGTGCGAAGAAAGAACCACTAAGATGCGTGCTAAACGAGATTGGTTTGTAAAAATGTGTTCTTCTAGTTTCCGTGAAAATAATTATGAAGATCTTAAAGTGATTGATGTGACTCCTATTGAATATTTGTTTTCCAATATAAATCTTGATAAAGATGGGACTGGAGATGAGTCAACTTTAGTTGAAAGGCGTCCCAATGATTCGGAGTTTTTAGATCTTGATGCAAAAATTGATAAAAGTGGGATTGGAGAGGTCAAAACTTTAAGTAGCATTGAACCCACTCTTTTGGATTTCAAGGATTTTAATTATGATAATTGTTCTTTAATAGATTGTATTTCCTTGTTGCAATCCATGTTGAATTCTCCTCATGCTTATAATCAAAACAAAGCTTTTACTAAACATATCGTTGACGCTATGATGCAATCTTTTGAAGAAAAGCTTGAATTGGAAGTTTCTATCCCTAGAAAACTTTATGATGAGTGGGAACCTACTATTAAGATTAAGATTAAAGATTATGAGTGCCATGCTTTGTGTGATTTGGGTGCTAGCGTTTCCACAATTCCAAAAACTTTATGTGATGTGTTAGGTTTCTGTGAATTTGATGATTGTTCTTTAAATTTGCATCTTGCGGATTCCACTATTAAGAAACCTATGGGAAGGATTAATGATGTTCTTATTGTTCTAAATAGGAATTATGTGCCCGTAGATTTCATTGTTCTTGATATAGATTGCAATCCTACATGTCCTATTATTCTTGGTAGACCTTTCCTTAGAACAATTGGTGCAATTATTGATATGAAAGAAGGAAACATTAGATTTCAATTTCCGTTAAGCAAGGGCATGGAACACTTTCCTGGAAAGAAAATTAAATTTCCATATGAATCTATTATGAGAGCTACTTATGGATTGCATACCAAAGATGACAATACCTAGATCTATTTGTGTTTTTATGCCTAGCTAAGGGCGTTAAACAATAGCGCTTGTCGGGAGGCGACCCAATTTTATTTTTGTTCTTTGCTTTTTGGTTCTTTTTTGCAATAAATAATTCATATAACCTCTGGTTAGATGTGGTTTTGTGTTTTAATTAGTGTTTGTGCCAAGTAAGACCTTTGGGATGGCTTACGGTGATAGTTGATTTGATCTTGCTGAAAAACAGAAACTTTTGCGTCCAGTCACAGAATTGTTTAAATTCACTGAAGCGTGTAAAAACCCTGAATTTTTTAAACAAGATTTATATACAAATTTCCTATGTTGTACTAAGTTTTTAGATAGTTTGGAGTTACATAAGTATTCTAACTATTCAGATTGTTACAGAGTGTTCTGTTTTTGACAGATTCTGTTTTCTTTGTGTTGTTTGCTTATTTTGATGAATCTATGGGTAGTATCGGGGGTATGAACCATGGAAAAGTTGGAATACAGTAGATATAACACCAATATAAATAAATAATGAGTTCAAAACAGTACCATAAAGTGGTGATTTTATTTTCTTATACTAACGGATCTCACGAGTTTTCTGTTGAGTTTTGTGTTGTGAAGTTTTCAAGTTTTGGGTAAGGATTTGATGGACTATGGAATAAGGAGTGGCAAGAGCCTAAGCTTGGGGATGCCCAAGGCACCCAAAGGTAATATTCAAGGACAACCAAGAGCCTAAGCTTGGGGATGCCCCGGAAGGCATCCCCTCTTTCGTCTTCGTCTATCGGTAACTTTACTTGAGGCTATATTTTTATTCACCACATGATATGTGTTTTGCTTGGAGCGTCTTATATGATTTGAGTCTTTTCTTTTTAGTTTGCCACAATCATCCTTGCTTTACACACCTTTTGAGAGGGACACGCATGAATCATGATTTATTAGAATACTCTATGTGCTTCACTTATATCTTTTGAGCTAGGCAATTTTGCTCTAGTGCTTCACTTATATCTTTTTAGAGCATGGCGGTGGCTTTATTTTATATTGATGAACTCTCATGCTTCACTTATATTATTTTGAGATTCTTTAAACAGCATGGTAATTTGCTTTGGTTATAAATTTAGTCCTAATATGATAGGCATCCAAGAGGGATATAATAAAAACTTTCATATAAAGTGCATTGAATACTATGAGAAGTTTGATTCCTTATGATTGTTTTGAGATATGAAGATGGTGATATTAGAGTCATGCTAGTGAGTAATTGTGAATTTGATAAATACTTGTGTTAAGGTTTGTGAGTCCCGTAGCATGCATGTATGGTGAACCGTTATGTAACAAAGTTGGAGCATGAGAATTTTTTTGATTGTTTTCCTTATGAGTGGCGGTCGGGGACGAGCGATGGTATTTTCCTACCAATCTATCCCCCTAGGAGCATGCGCATAGTACTTTGTTTCGATGACTAGTAGATTTTTGCAATAAGTATGTTAGTTCTTTATGACTAATGTTGAGTCCATGGATTATACGCACTGTCACCCTTCCACCATTGCTAGCCTCTCTAGTGCCACGCAACTTTTGCCGGTACCATACACCCACCATATACCTTCCTCAAAACAGCCACCATACCTACCTATTATGGCATTTCCATAGCCATTCCAAGATATATTGCCATGCAACTTTCCACCGTTTCGTTTATTATGACACGCATCATCATTGTCATATTGCTTAGCATGATCTTGTAGTTGACATCGTATTTGTGGCAAAGCCACCGTTCATAATTCTTTCATACATGTCACTCTTGATTCATTGCACATCCCGGTACACCGCCGGAGGCATTCATATAGAGTCATATTTTGTTCTAGTATCGAGTTGAAATTTTTGAGTTGTAAGTAAATAAAAGTGTGATGATCTTCATTATTAGAGCATTGTCCCATGTGAGGAAAAAAAAGAGAAAAGGCCAAACAAAAAGAGAAGGCCCAAAAAAATGAGAGAAAAAGAGAGAAGGGGCAATGTTACTATCCTTTTTTCCACACTTGTGCTTCAAAGTAGCACCATGATCTTCATGATAGAGAGTCTCCTATGTTGTCACTTTCATATGCTAGTGGGAATTTTTCATTATAGAACTTGGCTTGTCCGTTCCAATGATGGGCTTCCTCAAATTGCCCTAGGTCTTCATGAGCAAGCAAGTTGGATGCACACCCACTTAGTTTTCTTTTTTGAGCTTTCATAAACTTATAGCTCTAGTGCATCCGTTGCATGGCAATCCCTACTCACTCACATTGATATCTATTGATGAGCATCTCCATAGCCCGTTGATACGCCTAGTTGATGTGAGACTATCTCCCTCTTTTTTGTCTTCTCCACAACCACCATATTCTATTCCACCTATAGTGCTATGTCCATGGCTCACGCTCATGTATTGCGTGAAAGTTTAAAAAGTTTGAGAACATCAAAAGTATGAAACAATTGCTTGGCTTGTCATCGGGGTTGTGCATGATTTGAATATTTTGTGTGATGAAGATGGAGCATAGCTAGACTATATGATTTTGTAGGGATAAGCTTTCTTTGGCCATGTTATTTTGAGAAGACATAATTACCTTGTTAGTATGCTTGAATTATTATTGTTTTTATGTCAATATTAAACTTTTATTTTGAATCTTATGGATATGAACATTCATGCCACAATAAAGAAAATTACATGGATAAATACGTTAGGTAGCATTCCACATCAAAAATTCTGTTTTTATCATTAACCTACTCGAGGACGAGCAGGAATTAAGCTTGGGGATGATTGATACGTCTCCAACATATCTATAATTTTTTATTGTTCCATGCTATTAAATTATCTATTTTGGATGTTTTATATGCATTAATATGCTATTTTATATTATTTTTAGGACTAACCTATTAACCTAGAGCCCAGTGCCAGTTCCTGTTTTTTCCTTGTTTTTGAGTTTCACAGAAAAGGAATACCAAACGGAGTCCAAACGGAATGAAACCTCTGCGATGATTTTTCTTGGACCAGAAGATAACCATGAGACTTGGAGATGAAGTCGGAGGAGCCACGACGCGGCCACAAGGACGGAGGGCGCGCCATGGGGGGTAGGGCGCGCCCCCACCCTTGTGGGCCCCCCGTGACCTTCCTGACCTAATTCTTTCGCCTATATATTCCCAAATATCCCCAAACCACCAGAGGCATCCACGAAAACACTTTTCCACACGCGCAACCTTCTGTACCCGTGAGATCCCATCTAGGGACCTTTTTCGGCACCCTGCCGGAGGGGGATTCGATCACGGAGGGCTTCTACATCAACTCTATTGCCCTTCCGATGTAGTGTGAGTAGTTTACCATAGACCTATGGGTCCATAGCTAGTAGCTAGATGGCTTCTTCTCTCTCTTTGATTCTCAATACCATGTTCTCCTCGATGTTCTTGGAGATCTATTTGATGTAATACTTTTTTGCGGTGTGTTTGCCGAGATCCGATGAATTGTGGATTTATGATCAGCTTATCTATGAATATTATTTGAATCTTCTCTGAATTCTTTTATGCATGATTTGATATCTTTGTAATTCTCTTTGAATTATCGGTTTGGTTTGGCTAACTAGATTGGTTTTTCTTGCAATGGGAGAAGTGCTTAGCTTTGGGTTCAATCTTGCGGTGTCCTTTCTCAGTGACAGTAGGGGCAGCAAGGCATGTATTGTATTGTTGCCATCGAGGATAAAAAGATGGGGTTTTCATCATTTTGCTTGAGTTAATTCCTCTACATCATGTCATCTTACTTAATGCGTTACTCCGTTCTTTATGAACTTAATACTCTAGATGCATGCTGGATAGCGGTCGATGTGTGGAGTAATAGTAGTAGATGCAGAATCGTTTCGGTCTACTTGACACGGACGTGATGCCTATATTCATGATCATTGCCTTAGATATCGTCATAACTTTGCGCTTTTCTATCAATTGCTCGGCAGTAATTTGTTCACCCACCGTATTATTTGCTATCTTGAGAGAAGCTTCTAGTGAAACCTATGACCCCCGGGTCTATTTTCCATCATATTAGTTTCCGATCTACTATTTTGCAATCTTTTACTTTCCGATCTATAAACCAAAAATACCAAAAATATTTACTTTATCGTTTATCTATCTCTATCAGATCACACTTTTGCAAGTAACCGTGAAGGGATTGACAACCCCTTTATCGTGTTGGGTGCAAGTTGTTTGATTGTTTGTGCAGGTATTCGGTGATTTGTGCATTGTCTCCTACTGGATTGATACCTTGGTTCTCAAACTGAGGGAAATACTTATCTCTACTTTACTGCATCACCCTTTCCTCTTCAAGGGAAAAACCAACGCAAGCTCAAGAAGTAGCATTCACGCTTTCACAAAATTCATATTTTGTGCGGACTTGGCTTTGTATATATGTGAATCATTGGTCGAAACCTGATTCCTCAGACTGAGCTATGGAGCAACTATCTGCAATAGTGTCCCATTGACCAAAGCCTTCTGGGAACCATACTAAGTTCATGAATGAACTATATGATTCAACAACTTCTTTGTCGCTTCCAAAGCATCAACATACTTAGCCTTTGTTATAGAATTCACCACAGCAACCTATTTGGAACAATTTCCAACTACCGTGCCACCATATTGTGTATTACACAAAACCCTTAACTTAAATAGAAAATCTCATGGAGCATTTGATGAAGACCGTATCAATGTAATTACTTACAACGAGCACTTCATAATCTCTGCTTGCGAGAAACCATGTCATCATTACTGGTCTAGTAATCAATGACATCTTTCACTATTGCCCCATGATCAGTACTTTCGATCACTTTGGTATCTATACTCGCAACAACTTTGGAGTATTGGACATATCTGGTTGTTTTTACATACCATGGAATACATGATTAATCCAAACACAAGAGTCTGTGGAATCTCCATCATGTATTTTACTCATCAGTGTTTTGGGACACCGAGTCTTGCAAAAACTCTTTCCATGTGACTTCGGCAAGAATCACTCCTTGGCGTTTTAAATGCTAAAAAGTTTTAGCATCTTGTCAATATGTATTCATTTCTTAGCCCCATTAGGTAAATCTATCTCCATAGATCATCATGCCTAATATCAAGGCTATTTAGCCCAAGCACTTCATCGGAAATCTATTTTCAAATGAAGTCCTAATTCATGTCAAGAAATTTATTTCCAATTAACAATATGTCAAGTACACAAGGTTTTTAGAAATATTATTATGCTCCCACTTACTTTCTTGAACCAGAGGCATCTTCGATACCAATTTGATGAAGTCAAACACTTTTGACCATTTCATAAAAAATGAAGATTCCAACTCCATTTTGCTCTCTTCTGTCCATTGCTGGAACTCTGAAGTTTGCATACTTACTAGCCTCCTCTGGTTTGACAAAATACCTTGGACTGTAACACATGCAAGTCCTTGGTTTCATTTCCATCAGATGGAAATCCTTTCGTCATCCATGTTTCATATCTCATGATTGAAATATGTGTTAATTGCTAGTTCAACCCGAACCGACTTTAAGCATCGCTACGGTGAAACAACCTCATCGTAGTCAACTCCTTGCACTTGTTATTGCAACAAGTCGAGCTTTATGGATAAAACATTTTTATCCATATCAGTTTTTAGTTCCATAAATATTCGTTAGATTCTAAGTCTTCTGAAAGGTGTATCAAGATTTTAATCTTGAATTACTTACATGGAACTATCTCGGATTGTATTGGCATTTAGCCAATTCCGGAGTCAGGGCCCATCAATGCTTCCTTTTGTATCGTAGGTATACTGTTGTCTAACAACAATATCTCGATTGCGCGCCTGAGAGGTTTGCATGAGCTTTGCCTACGTTGTTCAGCTGCAAGTTCGACCGAAGTCCATACATCTCATGTAGAGGCTTCCGTATCAGTCGCAGTAGGAAGCTCTGGAATCACTTCCAAGGTTCCTTTCCTTTGATCTGATGACGAATATACTGGTTATCTCATCGAGTTGCACTATCCTCCCACTCAGCTTTTGCAGGAACTATTCTCTTTAAAAGCATACCGTTTTGTGGCAAAATTCTTTGCCTCGGTATAGTGGTGGGGGAATACCCAATGACTTGGGATAACCTACAAAGTAGCACTTGTCTGATTTGGAATAGGTTTGTAACCTTTTACACAAGCCCCATATTACAAATGTTAAGAAAAAGATATAACATGGTTGGGCGTACCATACCATGGCGTCATTTCAACAGACTCGATGGAGCTCTTTTCAGTGTAAAAGCCGCAGTCTCTAAAGCATCGCTTTAAAAGGGATAATGGCAAATTTATTTATGTCATCTTTGATCTTACCATGTCATAAATGGTTCGATTACATCTTCACGGACTTTCCACTTGCAGTGGTGTTCCGGGAGGTGCAAGTTATGAAACCCCTTTCGCAACTCATCAGACATTCGCTGAACTTGTAACTCAAATATTCCTTTTTGCAATCTAATTGTAGAAACATAATTTTTTTGTTACAATAATTTCTTCTTCATTTTGAAAACCTTTCGAATGATTTCAAAAGATCCAGACTTATGTCTCATCAAGTAAATATCCATATATCACCTTGAGTCATTTCTGATGATAGATAAATCCACTACTAACAACATTTATCGGACTACACACATCTAATATATGATCACCAATAAGTTTGTTGTTCGTTCCTTATGGCATGTGAACGGTATTTTAGTCACTTCACTTTTTGGAGTAAAGTTGCAAGTGTCAGATGACTCAAAATCAAACGACATCAAAATCCATCATAATGGAATTTTCCATGCGGTTTCTCCAATGTGACCAAATGCAGTGCCACACATATGTGGAATTCTTTTAGTCTTGCGATATTTAGCGTCAGTGTTATGGATGTATCATATTTCCATCAATATTCATAACATACATCCCATCTTGGATGGAAGCATGGCCCTTCATGTTATTCATAATACTGAACAACATTTGTTGTTTTTATGAACAACTCTTTTGCAACAAACATTGTGCAATGGGCTAGAGTGTATGAAACTCTAAAATGAATTATGAAAGTAAACACAGAGGTAATATATTATTATCATTATCCATAACATACATCTCATTCATAATGAAAGTATAGCCCTTATGTTATTCATAACACCGAACATAAAAGGTTCTATTATGAACAACCTTCTTGCAAGATACCTTATGCAAAGGGCTAGAGTGTATGAAACTCTAAAATGAATTATGTAAGTAAATACATAGGGAATACACCGATGGAAGGTATAGTAACTATTACTATGTTCCCAGCGTGTATCAAAACCTCATTCCTGGCTAGTCTTTCAGGCCATAGTAGTTCTTACATCGAGTTGCAACAGAATGCAATCGAGCAGGTATCTTTGTGATTAACTAACAATACCCAAGAATTAGTGATTAACATGTTTAACCATAATTCCCAAGAACTATATCTTTGACCAACCTTCTATACATCAAAAACTTGTATGGCATTCATACATGAGCTAGATGTTCTAGTCTTCTCTCTTTTTGCCTTTATACTTCTAACAGTTTAACTTTCAGTATTTCTCCTACTCTCAGAAGCACTCAACTTAAGAGTGGCGTTAGCCCCAGACTTCCTAGGCATGAAAGTTTCACTAACACCCTTCGGACACTTCCTTTCTCTTTAAGTTGTTGTTTCATTCACCTTTCATCATATGACAGGCGTTCTTCTGGATCCCTCTCTTATCAGTCTAATGCATAGTAAACACCTTTACTAATAGTTTGCAAACAAACATTGCTTTGGATATTTCATATCTTTCAGCCTTTGCTTGTATCTGAAAATTAATTTTCAGTTCCATGAATATCACATAACTATCCCAAAACTTTCGAAGTTCGGTTCTCATGGAAGCAAACGTATTGTACTTGACTGACACGGAATTCTAGCTTTTGGATCGAAGGACAAGAGTCACATAATCCACAGCACTAGCGGGAGAATACCGAAAGCATGCGATAGGACAAAGTCCTTCTCAGCACTCTTGAGGACAATCCTCACATTACGTTACCAACCGTAAAGTTTTAACCAGATATTTAACAGCTTATTCAATTTTAACAGGGACGCGAGCCATTCTTCCACAACTATTATGCAAAACACACTTAGACAGTGTTCAAAATTAATTGCACAGAGAATTTAAACAAGTTAATTCTGTAGTGCGCTCCCACTCAAATCAATATCTCTCATAATTGATTGTGAGTGATTCAAGATCCGTATTTCAATTCAACGCCATTGACGGGTTCATCACTGATGACGTGAATTTCAATCGGTAGGCCAACTTGCCAATCACAGCTCTATGTGACTCTTGTCCATCTTTCGATGCTTGTGTTCAGAGCTCAGGACTGTCCTGCCTAAACGTCAAGACAACCAAGTGATCACGCAGTGAGGTCTGACCACACCCGCCTCACACTTCTCTAATCGTTCGTACTCATGTGTACATGTCGTACCCCGAAAACATAGGTGCCGTGACGGTGCTACACTTGGGAGAATACTAACTACTTGATATTTTTGTGAGAGATCGCCATAATAAAAGTGACTATCGCGCAATCAAGAAGGGTGCATCATAAGGGATAAACATCTCACGCAATTCATAATAGCATGATATGGTATAGCCCTCTCTGACGGAGAAGTCTTTCATTTCTTCGTCTTCGGCATTCGCGTCGGTGTTCACCTTCGCGAAGATTGCCACCACCTTGTCGATGCACCAGATAATATTGCTATCTCTATAGTTAATAAAATAAGTGCATTACTTTAGGTTGACACGCAGGTCATTAAAGTGCAATCATATGGCTCCAGCCATCATGCCGAATCATGACACGCGGGTCATGTTAATTAGTTTACATTATATAGTCATCTCATACATAATCAAATTATTACGAGCACTGCTATACCACATCACATGCACATGCAAACCATCCTACAAAACCAAGTTAGACGCCTCTAATTGGTTCAGCAAAAACTTGTTTTACGTGGCTTCTAAGGTTTCGAAACAAACCGAAGCTACCAACGTTCATTATCAAGCATGATTATCCAAGTCGCTAGATTAACATTGCGGGGTGTATGAAACACGAGATAATAAAATCTCGAGCCCCATACTGAACTTCGTCATACGCATGACCCCCGTGCAGATCATATCTGCATTGCCCTTTCGTCTGCGAAATTTCATCTTTCTTTTTAACTACGGTGGAATTCAATGAACTGTTAGCACTTTGTTGATCAATCAGGATCGCGGGTTGCCATAACATTGAAAATCCACCATGTTGTTATCAAGATCAGAAATATGCAAATTCCAGGGAAGCAACAAGAACATCGGGTAACAGATTTCATCTGCTACCCGCACAAATAATTTTTAGTAATAGAACTCATCTACTACCTAATTATATTGTGCAACACCCATACATCTCTATGTATTCTAGATCGCAACCTGCATCTACGCATAGCACGGCTCATGATGCCACTGTAGGGGAACGCAGCAGAAAACAAAAAAATTCCGACCTACGAACCAGCCTAGGACCACTATGGAGACTGCATACAATGTTTGATCTTTTCTGTTACCGACTCGTAGCACAGCGGAAGTAGAGTCGATGACGATCGGTGCTGCAGATCCCCGCGGCTGGGATTTTACAACCTCCCAACTGCTAGGATGTATACCCTCATCTGCCCCTCGGACAGCCCTCTGGGTGGCGGTCGGTGTGACGCCCCCGGCTCAATCGTGCACTAACCATACACGCAGATGCACACGATCAAGCCTAAGGACTCACTTGAAGATATCACAACACAACTCTAAAACATAAATAAAGTCATACAAGCTTTATATTACAAGCCAGGGGCCTCGAGGGCTCGAATACATAAGCTCGTATACAAGCGTCAGCAGAAGCATCAGATATCTGGGTACAGATATAAAAGAAAGACAGATAGGCCTTTAAAAGGTGGTGCAAAACAAAAGCTATGATCGAAAAGGCGCAGGCCTCCTGCCTGGGACCCTCCGATCCTACTCCTGGTCGTCGGCCAACTCGTAGTAGTAGCCACCCTCGGGGTAGTAGTAGTGATCGTCGTCAGGGGTAGCTGGCTCCGGGGCTCCGTCATCTTGTTGCATCAAACGGATATGGGGAGAAAAAGAAAGCAAAGCAACCGTGCGTACTCATCCGAAGTACTCAGCAAGCAAGGATCTACACTACATATGCAACATTATCAAAGAAGGGCTGTATATATGTGGACTGGGCTGCAGAAATGCCAGAACAGAGAGAAGGCCTACTCCTATCGAAGACTACCATCTTCAGCATCTTCAGCGGTCTTGCAGCATTAGAAGAGTGTAGATAGCACAGTATAAAGTAGTAGTAATGTTATCAACCTCACCCAGAGATCCTTCCTCGACTCCCTGCAAGATAGCAATCCCAAAGCCATAAAGTCATCAACCTCGCCCAGAGATCCTTTCTCGACTCCCTGCGAGAAAGCAATCCCAGAGCCCTACTATCCATTTCTCATCTCATGTATCCAGTTCTAGTTGTATCGATCGGGATACAACTCTGAGCGTCCGTTACCGAGGATCCGGCTATGCATAGATTAGTTCTTCCCTACAGGGGTGCACCAACTTACCCACCATGCTCGATTAACTCCGGCCGGACACACTTTTCTGGGTCATGCCCGGCCTCGGCCAAACGATACGCCGCAACCCGACCTAGGCTTAATAGAGAGGTCAGCACGCCGGACTAAACCTATGCCCCCAGGGGTCTTGGGCCATCGCCCAAAGAACTCCTGCATGCTGTGTGAGCGGCCGTGAGCAGACCTAGCAACCCACACTATCAAGGCGGTTGCTTATCGCGGTCCAACATGGCGCGCGCCGCTCAGTCGCATGACATCTATTAAGCTTCGGCTGATGCATATGACGTGGAGTGCCCATAACTGTTCCCACGTGATGGTTAGTGCTATCGGGCCAGAGGCCCACTCGGATCAAATTTCCAAATTGTTAGTGAATTAGGAGCGCGGTAACAAGCAGAGACTCACGATCATGTGACCCCGTCGCCGCATCTCGAGGACTTGCTGCAAGGGCTAAGCATGCCCGGCCGCACCTCGTAATTAACTCAAGGGCACCCTCCAGGTCAACCCGTCTCCACATCACTCGCGGGTACCCCTCAGGGTCGACCCGCCTGCCCAAGTATCAGTTGTAAAGTCCAAGTATCCGTGTGTCCATAACATCGGGGGAATCTGAGGTATCACCCTCATTGGATTCCTACTCGATGTATCCGTCAAGGTGAACTCAGAGGAATCACCCTCGATGGGTTCACACTTGAGGTGTCGCACGACAGCGTCGTTACCGCAAGTGGTGAAGGAGGAATCACCCTCGATGACCACGACCGAGTAACTTCTCCACAGAGTTAACATCCGAAGTGCTTACGAGGTATCACCCTCGGCACTCGATAGTAAAGCTGCAGTGTTGTACAGATACAGGGGGTGTGTTGTGCGGTGCCGGTGCCTTGTCGAGTCTTCCGATAATCCAGCGGGGGCAACTGGGACAAGTGGGGTCACTGGGGTTTACTAACCAGCCTATTCTAAGAAGTTTAGGATAAGCAGGTAGTTATCAAAAGCAGGTTACAAAATCAGGCTATGCATCAGAATAGGTAAAGAAGTAGCAATTTCTAATGCAAGCATAAGAGAGAAACAATAGGCGATATAGGCATGCTCAAGGGGGGGTGCTTGCCTGGAAGCTCTGCGACAAATGCAGGGTCGTCAACAGTGTAGTCGGTCTCCGGACCTGCGTCAGTCTCGGGGACTACATTGGTAACGGGATCTATCGAGAGAGAAGAGGGCGAAGAAACAGATAAATGCACAGCAAAATAAATGCAACACATAGCAAGACATGGTATTACGCAACGCAGGGGTGACCTAGTGAAATGTTGAGTGCTACAGACGGAGTGGAAAATTATCCGGGAGTGTTCTCCTAGCTCCGGGTGATTATCGGATAGATGAAACGGAGGGGAAAGTTCCATGTTCATCATACTAGAGGCATGTGAAGGGTATGAGGAAGGCATATTCGGATTTGTCTCGTCGTTCTGAGCAACTTTCATATATAAAGTTTTTCGATCCGAGCTACGGTTTGATTTCTACGGATTTTAAAAGATTTAAACATTTTCTGGAATTTACTGGATTTATTTAATTTGAATTAAAACAGTAAACAAAAATACTGGGTGCACCCGGTGCAGTGCACCAGAATGCACCAGAGAGGCTGCCAGGTGGGGCCAGTAAACTGCACAGTCAGCAGTTGACTGGTCAGCGTTGACTGGGCAGTGGGTCCAGTGGGACCACATGTCATTGACTGAGGCCATCCCAGTCAGCATTGACTGGTCAACTGGGTCCAGTGGGGCCCAGTTGACAGTGGCTGTTAGACTAAATATTGTGTTAGTATAATTAACTAAGTCTATTAGCACTGTGGGCCCTTTAGGTCAGTGAAAGAGTTAACAGTGGTTAATTAGCAGTTAATTTAAAAGCTACAGTAGATGGGCCCACCTGTCACGCCTGTTAGGCGGTTGGTTAGTGTCTAATCGGCCTGACGCGTGGGACCCCCCGGAGCTTGAGCTCCGGCGGGCGGCGGCGCGGCTCTGGAGAGCGACAGAGAGGGTGGCGCTGCTCGGGTTCGTCGCACAGGCGATCAAATCGAGCGCCGCGAGCAGCTACGTGACGCGGAGGCTCGCACGCGTCCATTCATGGCTTCAGACGGGGCTAGGATAGACGGAAACGATGGTGGCGTCGACCACAGCGGAAGCCGGAGTTCAGCCGCATTCTGGTTTGGCGCTACGGGGCTCAGCAGAGCGCAGGGATGGGTGCTTCGGGCTCTCACGGGCATGCTAAGCATGAACCCAAGCTCGTTTGAGCTCGACAGGCAGCGAGGGCACGACTACGAGCTCATCGGCGGCGAGGTGTTCGGGCGCGGCAAATGCGGCGACAGCGGCTACGGGGAGAGGCCGGAGATAGGGGGAGGCGATGCAGCTGTGAGCCTATAGTTGAGCTTATTGGGCTCAGAGATGGCTCAGTGGCGCTGGAATCGTCGCCGGAGCTCGTCGGGGCCGATGAAGAAGACGACGGGGTAGGGGTCGACGCAGGGGTGCTCGACTCTGCCTAGTGGCACGGGGAGGAGCAGCGGACGGCGGCGGAGCTTTAGGGCATCACGGCGGGTTGAGGGGCGGCCGGTGGCCGCGGGATCGACGCGGCGACGGCGACGGCGTCTTGGGCGAGCTTGGGATCGAGCGAGGGAGAGGGGAACTGACACTAGGGTTCGCCTGGGGGTGCCCTGGGGTCGATCTTATCCCCATCACGGCGGCAGCGGCGCCGGGGGATGGCCAACAGCTGGCCATCGCCGGCTCGGGTGTGCGCGCGCGCTGACACGGGGAGGAGGGAGACGACGACGGCTCTGTTGGGCTGGGCCTGCACACTGTGCACTAAGGCCCAGCCAACAGTGGCCCTTTTTCTTTTTCTTTATTTCTTTTCTGTTTTCTGTTTTTATTTCTGTTTTGCAAATTGTTTAGCCACCATTTGAGTTTTGTAAAATATGTGGCTTAGCTCAATAATTATAGTGTAATATTTACCACTGCTAGAAAATGGTTTGGAGCCAGAATGACTTTATTTGAATTTGAATTGAATTTAAATGAAAAGAAAAGGTGCTGCTGGTCCACTGTTTTGGTTGCTAGGGTCAACTTGGGAATTTACTTAATGTTGGTTTTATTTTTATAATTGTTCTGGGATTAGTTGCAATACTATGAACATTTTAGTTTTGCAGTTTGAAGAAATAAATATTTGACTTTATTTCAAGTATGAATTTGAAGTTGGATTTGGGACAAGTGGCATTTTGACTTAGTGAAATATGATGACATGGCACCTTAATTAGCTTGATGACAGGGTTAACATCTGGGGATGTTACAAATCTCCTCCACTACAAGAAATCTCGTCCCGAGATTTAAGTGGGGAAGAAAAGGGTAACTTCGGGAGAACTGACCCTTATAGGTTTAATTATCTGGTGAACAATTCAGGGGATGTGGCAGAAGTATCTCTCGAGTTGAAACTTAAGAAAACATCGAGAGTAAAGTATGAAGGTACAATAAAACGTTTCAAACGAATGGACATCCGACTGATACCTGAACAGAGTAAGAAAAGGGGTTCAGAGCACTGTGAGTAGATCATCTCTCGGAGGGTGGCTCGAGATTACACTCAAAACCAAGAGCATATGATACTTCGGAATCAAGGATATACAGGAGAGTCAGGTTTCGATCATGTGGAACTGTGGGGGGGTGTCGATCGAGAGTAAGGAGGACGGTGTCATCTTACCGGTCACGACAACAAGGTATGTCAGAGGATAGTCTGTCAGTTATGTCGGTGGCAACATCGGTACCAAGTGCGAGGGACGAAGAGAACCATTTTCCTACTCGTTAAAATGAGGCGGACAAATAGGCAAAGTTCTCGTCCATCGGTGGTTACCGGAATGTAATCAACAATAGTAACAGCGTCTCACTGACAAGGTTGTACATCGAGGTGTTTTATAAGCAGGGAATTATTTCTGCTTATATCATATAGATCACAAGAAGGGTTAAACAAACCAATGGAAAGGAAAATGTGTTTATACACAAGAATTAGGAGTGTATCTTTTCCCAAGGAAAAGTAGAGCATGATATACATGTCAGGACAACAGGTACATCACCTTTTAGATAAAGGGGCAAGGGAATTCATGATGTTATCCATACAACGATGTTTGGATAATAGAGCAAGAAACATTTGGCAATGCACTTCCAATGTTCATTTTGGTGTTCGGAATACCACAGTCATGCTTCGAGGCAGCAATGATATGGTGTCAAGTAAAGATTGGGTTCGAAGATCTCAAGAGATACCATGAAACAATTCCAAGGTTATCTCAGAGCGTAAGGAATAACCAAACACAACCAGTTCTGTGTTGGCAGAAAGTCAAGATGTCATCGATGATATCACAAATCATCGAGGGGCAGGGATAGTATTTCTAGCCATGAATTTAATTGATATCTTGAAAAAGCTCGGAATGTTGATGATGATCACAACACATTTGTCGAGAGGTTTCAAGAAGATGTAATCGGTCAGCGATGACATCAAGCAAAAGGAATGCCGAAGCGAAAGGTTATTGGAACCACGGATACGACACAAGCTCGAAATCAAGCTTGTTATTCGAGGTGAAATGACAAGATGAGGAAGATCGACATAAGCTTCGCTCATCGTTGGAAGTTGCTCCGGGCATAAGGACCAGGTAGCATAATTAAAAATCGATACGATAATGATATAGCCGATCAGGCTAGGAATGATGTGATGGGGTATTATGTTGGGGAACGTAGCAGAATTTTAAAATTTTCTACGCATCACCAAGATCAATCTATGGAGTCATCTAGCAACGAGTGAGAGGGGAGTGTATCTACATACCCTTGTAGATCGCGAGCGGAAGCGTTCAAGAGAA